>NQII01004569.1:128813-156950 GCA_002778355.1 Clitarchus hookeri
CCACCAACCCTTATTTTTTATAGCGATATTAGTAATTTAATCAATTTTACCCTAGGTCGATAACTGATCAATTATTATCGATCTTTTATCGATCTAGGTTACAATTTATTCCCACCAGGTGTCTCCCAGTGACACAGCACGGAGTAGCCTTTCTCCACTTTCTCTCACACAATAACCTTTCTCTTATTCATTTGTCCTCAGATCGTAGTAGTGACGTGTTTACAATTATATTTTCAANCCTTTCTCTTATTCATTTGTGCTCAGATCGTAGTAGTGACGTGTTTACAATTATATTTTCAATAATTAAGTGTACTTCTTAATTAACTTTATTATTGATCGCAAAGCTGTAATTGTTTGTATTTCCATTTTATTAATATTTATTAAATTATCTAATATATAAGTGTAGTTCTCACGTTCAGTTATTTAATTAATTTTATATAACCTCAACAGTACTCAACACGTGTCACGAGCACGTGTTATATAATAAACAAATTTGTTTATTATATTATATTAAAGTCAGTGTGTGTAAAATTTAGTGAGAATCCATCTAGAAATACTTTTTATGGCAAAACAACGTTTGCCGGGTCAGCTAGTATAGCTATAAAACTTGAAACCATGTTGTCGCATTAAGAAATACCTATAGAAAAAGTGCAATGCATTGTTGGAGATGGTGGCACAAACATGAAAAAAGGTATTTCCTTGTTATTAATTAGAGACATTGATTGTTCGTCACACCAAATTCAGCTGGTTGTCAAGGAGGGGCTTAATGCCCAAGATTCCGTTATAACAAAGATTGCAAAATGTAAAAAGATGGCAACACATTTTCATCACTTAAATGTAGCTCAAGATGAACTGGCTGCTCTACAAGAAAGACTCGATCAGCCAAAGCTGAAAATCATACAAGAGTGTGCTACAAGATGGAATAGCAGCTTGTATATGTTAGAGCGTATTTTGAAAAACAAAGATTCGTTATGTCTTTATGCTTCCCAGAATAACAAGATTTCACAACTAACTTCCGAAGAGTGGATTATTGTGGAAAAAATAATAACTTTACTCAGACCTTTTGAAGAAATTACAAAAGAACTAAGTGCAGCCAATATTTCTGTATCCTCAGTAATTCCATTATTGTCCACTTTGGAAAAAATTATTGGTGAATTTGATGTGACCGACGAATGCGTTGGGAATACGATTTTAGTTCTTAAACGAGAACTATGTTGCAGATTTTCCCATTTGGAAAATGACGTATTGTTTGCTACGGCAACTTTTATTGACTCGAGAAACAAATTAAAATTTTTAAAAAATTCTTCAACCAGAGATCAAGTTGTGAAAAATATTTTAGAGTCAATTAGAAACGATGAATCAAGCCTATCGTCTTGTTCAAATCCTAAGCGTGCCAGAATGACTACTCATCGGATTGAAACATCTGGTTCCAGTGCCAGTCTGACAGAGAAATCTATATCTTTAAGAGACACCATGAAATTGCTGATGGATTCCAGCGAAAGTGAAGAAGAAGAAAATGCATGAATGAATATTTATTAGATAAACGTGTGGAAAATGGTGTAGATCCATTTACATGGTGGGCGGTAAATAATAAGTATGGTATTATTTCTCCCATAGCCAGGCAATATTTAGTAACACCACCCACTAGTGTGCCTAGCGAAAGGGTCTTTAGTGGGGCTGGTCTTCTTTACACACCCCACCGAAATAGGCTGCAAGGAGAAAAGGCATCAAAACTTCTATTTCTGAAGTTTAATATTCCTCTACTCTTATTTAATTACTAAGTGTTTCACTTAATTGTGCTTAGATATAAACAATTTTTCGTAGTTTTATTTTTCGATTTCAAGAAGGAATGTTTAATGGATATCTTAAAAATTACATAATTAGTGAGTTAGTATTAGTACCAAAGTTAAAATTAACAAAATGTTAAGAACATATTTGCTTTAATTGAAAAGAAGATTATTATATTGTTTGTTTTTCTTCACAATATATTTTTAACTTTATTCATAAGAAGTCGATTTGATTTACAATTAAACATGATTACTAGTTCATTAAAAGATCTCACATATTTGAATAAGATACCCTTTAGGTTGCATAAATGCATATTGTTAAGTGTTTTTACAAAAGATCTCATTTAAAGTCGATTTGTATAATTAAAAAGGTTGGGTTATATCTTATTCCATTGTTTTGTGTTAAAGCAGTTCAATGGTATTTGATCATACAGTTGTGTTATAATATAGTTTAGAAGTTTTAAGAAATTACCTGCCTTAATTTGATTTTGCTTAGGTAAATAAGAATAAAAGAATATGAAGAGTGTGTTTCTGTTATGTAATCTAGTGAATAACTACAAGGCTGTTTCCCAGCCATCATTAAAATACACTCTTATACATAAAAAATATGTTAATAAATAAATATGTCTTAATCATAGCAGTTGCATTATTATTTAATAAATATTTTCATTTTTCATTGCCAAATACATTCGCAAAATATTGGCATCATTTTTGCGAATGCGAATGTTCAAAAACATGCTAATATTCGCGAATGCGAATGCGAATATTCGTTGCATCACTAGTTCCTGCTACGTGCGCCGAGTGTGTGCAGAACTCAGCAAGCATGAGCTTACTTTGCAACATTTCACCACGCGCTACTAGTTTGGACATTCTGTAGTGCCGCAGTCTGGCAACAAATGGGCACAAGGGCATCCTGAACACTACAAACGACCACATGGCACAGACAATGCGGCCGTCTGTCACGACACAATCTGATATTCGAGTAGCCACATAAATTAACATGAAAAAGAACTCCGGGTAGACCGAGCCAATGAAATATTCATATGGTTGGATTCGGTCACCCACAGAACAAGAAAATAACAAAGATAGTTTGGTGCTGACGGAAACTAGAAGTTTTCTTTTCCTCTCGCCAGTTTTAAAAGAATGTCGTTAACTAGGGCGTAGTTACACCTTCACCAGTAAATTAAATCGTAACGAAAAAGTGGAAAACCTGTAATCTTGCGCTTACAACAAGTTTTAGGTAATGAATAGTAATAAAATATTGTTATAGCGTATATTTCAACCACGGGATTTACGATTACGCGAAGACATTATATACATAGTTTCCCCCTTTTCCTATAATTTCCTTCCAACAGCGATTTCTGGCTACGCTTCTGTATCGGAAGTATAAGATTATTTTACAGAGATTGAAAGTTTTATTTCGTTGACATCAAGTTTTCGGCTCGTAAAATTAACTTTATGTATACAGCATGTTTGAACAACGCCGAAAAACTCCGGCAGAATATTCATCACAAAAATATTAGACGAAAATATATATACAGTTTTTCCCTAAAGTGATTTTTAAGGGTGCTGTGCGCTCCCACAAAATTCTAATATAAATATTGGTTTCCGGTATGTTGTGTTGCATACCTGTCAGGCAACAAACATTTAGTTTTGCGAGTTACGCATGGATTTCTCGAAAACTGTCCACCTGAGAGCGTTCCGAGAAGACGATCTTTATTGTTAATTTACACGCGCTGATCCATAAGATGTCTTTAAAAATCGCGTACATCTTAGGGTTACAAAGTTTTATCCAAAATAAAGATGCCAGCCCCCATTTTCACCATGAAATGAGGTGATATTACCAACCGCGTTTTCAAAGGTGTAGATTTATCCATACTACAAAACACCTTTCATTGATCTGATGCTTAATCGTAAGTAAGTTCTAAAATATTGAATGAAAAACATTTTAAAATTCTATTTTTGGAGGCGAATAACTCCGTTAATAATCATTTTAAGGGGAAAGTGATACATATGTTTTCGTCTATTTTTTCGTATAAATAATAATTTGCCGAAGTTTGCCAGTTTTGTTCAAAACACCCTCCGTGTGTGTGTGTGTGTGTGTAATGAGATAACTGGAAGCCATTAACGATTTTTGAAGTACACAATATAGCTTACGTAAAATGTGGAAATCCGTTCTTGCTCGAAATCCCAGGAATAATTAATAAATTACTTCTCGAAATTGCAAAACACGTTTATAAATTAAGAAATTAAGTCCGTGAGCTTAAGAACACTAACGTTGTTATTGATAATATTGCATGTACAGAAAACCAATTATTCTCTGGCATCTGGGAGCAGCGAGAGTGTAGGTATATAGTCACGCCTCAGCAGGGGGTGGTGCGCAGACCTCGCCCAGAAGCTGGTTGAACGTGCGTGCAGCACGGAGCCAGCTGGCTGCAGCGGCGGAATGCAGGCCGGCCGTGTCCGTGAAAGGAGATAAAGGAGCCGATGTGTGTGCGGGTCGTGCGGGCGATGAGTCACCGCGACGACGCCGCGGCCAACAAGGGCTGCCAACTCCCGCCAACAAGCCACCCGCTAATTTCACGGCGAAAGGGACCTACCGGCACAGAGTTGAAGCAGCCGTTGATATCGCGAGATAACGCCACTAGCCAGCAACATGTCGGAACGCCGTTTGCCAACCAGCGTCTGGTAACCTACACGCCAGCNGTCCTGAAGGGCGAACTCCAGGTTATAGGCTATTCACGGTAAAGTGAGCACTTTTGCAAGGCCTCTCATTTGGAATACTGGGTGGGTACATTGTTAAAAATTAGCTTTCAACCTTCCAAACTATCTATGGAATAATATGGAACAGTAGATATGTGCAGAGACAGTAATGTATTCGAATCGACGGTAGTGGATGGACTTGAAAATATGGAAGGGCATAAGCGAAAAGTGGTTTTTTTCTTACATTCTTCACATAATATGGCAAGGTATAATCTGCTCGGTTACACCCTCACCCCTCGCGCTCTGTCTAATGGATTGCAGGAATCCCCAGTGACGTCATCCTTTCCATGTGACGCTGCTGAAGTTTGCAGATATCTGGCACGCAGTACAACTGCGACTCTAGGAGCGAACTGTGACGCTAACGGAGGTCCGCCTGGCGAGCTGCACATAGCCCTTGCAGCTCAAGTCGAGACTGCTTCATTCGGAGCAAGGCGCTCTCCNGAGGTCCGCCTGGCGAGCTGCACATAGCCCTTGCAGCTCAAGTCGAGACTGCTTCATTCGGAGCAAGGCGCTCTCCTGCTCCATGAATGGGTGCCTACTGTTCAACGAGCCACACTTCCTGCGTGATTTACGCCTGCCCGACTTGGGACCTAAAGATGAAATAAGAACACTGCACGTCTGCGAGTTACTGACCCATTAAATTCATCAAAGCGAGGCTCAGTTTCTTCGATCAATGTATCTGCAACTGTGTTTTGGCAAGTTCACTGGAAATGAACACTTCAGAAAACTGTAATCAGTTTCTTCTGCTTGCGAGATAGGCAGTATAGTCCGTTCGTGGTTACTTCCAACTTTTCTGAAGCCCTGCTAAAGTTCTACTTTCAGCCTATTACTCCGCTCATGCAACCAAAGTTTAACTGAGTCTAGAAAATTACACCAAAGGGACAATGCACCGCATTTGTGAGCACTCACTTTAGTAATATTTCGCAACAGAAATATTTCTTAATAGACATAACCAACACAACNGCACCGCATTTGTGAGCACTCACTTTAGTAATATTTCGCAACAGAAATATTTCTTAATAGACATAACCAACACAACAATTCTCTCCCTGTCGATCATAAATGAGATGGCAGATTAATTCACAAATTGCAATTTCACGTAATATTATATTTTTNGCACCGCATTTGTGAGCACTCACTTTAGTAATATTTCGCAACAGAAATATTTCTTAATAGACATAACCAACACAAAAATTCTCTCCCTGTCGATCATAAATGAGATGGCAGATTAATTCACAAATTGCAATTTCACGTAATATTATATTTTTNAATTCTCTCCCTGTCGATCATAAATGAGATGGCAGATTAATTCACAAATTGCAATTTCACGTAATATTATATTTTTTTATGTTAATAGACGTATAAAATGCTTGTAATACATTACATATTTTAAAAACAAACAAACTCGCCATACATGCAGTAGTTTTTCAAAGGTTTGATTAAAAAATGTGCAGATACTGCGAATAGTCCATATTCGCAATACGGCGACGCGGCGCAGCCGACGACAGCCGACGGTTGTTTATGAAAACTATCCACAAATAAGCGACAGAATGTTTGTGGCTGTCGTCGTTGAAGACTGTAATACTGTCCGGTGTCATTTTGTTATATTATGCTATGAACATCACAATTTACATCTCTTATTTTATTTAAGTATTATTAACTGTCCCTTTAAAATTCAAATCAAACATTAATATCAAAATTTACCTAACAAAAACGGATATTTCTATTTGTCAATGTCATACACACAGACGTAGTCGAGAGTGCATAGATTTGGGCGGCTCTTAACATCAGGAACTTGAGAGCCGATGAGGGTGAAGCGAGGTATATAGTTGTACATAGAGGTCTTGAGAGCCGATGAGGTGAAATGAGATGAGAATGGGGCAGCTCTAGAATGCAAGTGCGGGAGAAACTAGAGATCCCCGAGAAATCCCACTGACCAGCGGCATCGTCCGGCACGATTCCCACTTGCTAAAATCCGGGAGTGGCCCGACTGGGGATTGAACCCGAACCGGGTGGTGGGAGGTGAGTAGTCTGACCACTACACCACCACGACCCCCACACACAAACGTAAATACCTACAAACGAACCTGAAAACTGACATTAACAGAAATGTTTACTTATATTTTGCGAAAGGAAACATTACGATGTAAAATTTATTCGATATAATTTATTGCAGTGCATTTATTTTTAATACTGTTTATTGATTAGAATTATTCTCTAACAAAATGAGCGAGAAAAAAAAGCTACAGTTCCATCTCTTAGCGTCGCGTCGCTGTATTGTGAATACTACTTTATTTACAGTTTTTTTTCCCGTAGTTTGATTTCGAAATTGTTAAGCAATTGTGAAGCAACTTGGCTAACAACGTTACATAACCTAACAAGAGCGCCACATTTCTTTACATGTACAGGCAAACCAGTTTAAATACCTTATCTTGCTAGATTAGATGTTAGTTAATGGCATAGTTCAGGAGTTAACTCAGGCCTTGCTAGAAAACAACTATGATATGTCATCTGCTGTCGAATCAATTAGCGAGAGGAAAAAAATAATTACAGAAAATCTCAAAACAAATCTTTGAATGATTTTTGCGTTTACTGTATGACTACGGGGTAGTGTAAAAGGAATTTATTAGATAATTACAAGAAACATAGCGAAAAGTGTTTCTTGAATTTTATTGCTCTTTTAAGGGGGAGAGATAGAAAACCATTGTGGTGTTAACCAGTTATTGAGCCAAAAAATATATTCAGCAGTCATTATTAAAATGTCTTCTTTGACAAGGTATAGTATTATTAAAAGACGCTAGAGGCGTATCAGGATTCGTGAGAGATGGAGGTATTGACAAAAATAAAAAACTAAATTTGATTTCTAATTTATTTATAACGCTATCAATGTTCACACAGTTATTATTTACAACATTAAACTACCTATCTCCACTATTACTCATGTTATTCTCAGTGAGCGCAATATTTAAGGTTCATCAAAGTTTTAATTAAAGTCCTTATCACTGTATCCATATTGGTTACAGTCACTTAATTCACACGCATTATTAACACATATTCAATCTGTATATTGCCATCATTCTAAATGTCTGTCATTCACGCATCCAGTTCAATAGCCCCGCACGTCAGTCTCTCTCTCTCTCTCTCTCTCTCTCTCTCCACTGTACCGATGCTCGCAGTAAGCAGACTTCACTCTTGCTGGTCACTGTCGTCGTCACTCGTCAATTCGCTGTCTTCGCACACCTGGCTCTTAAAGTAGTACAACCCTCCAAACTCTAGACTGTCGGCTCGGAAGCCCGCTNGTATCAGGATTCGTGAGAGATGGAGGTATTGACAAAAATAAAAAACTAAATTTGATTTCTAATTTATTTATAACGCTATCAATGTTCACACAGTTATTATTTACAACATTAAACTACCTATCTCCACTATTACTCATGTTATTCTCAGTGAGCGCAATATTTAATGTTCATCAGAGTTTTAATTAAAGTTCTTATCACTGTATCCATATTGGTTGCAGTCACTTAATTCACACTCATTATTAACACATATTTAATCTGTATATTGCCATCATTCTGAATGTCTGTCATTCACGCATCCAGTTCAGTAGCCCCGCCCGTCAGTCTCACTCTTCACTGCACCGATGCTCGCAGTCCGCAGACTTCACTCTTGCTGGTCACTGTCGTCGTCACTCGTCACTTCGCTGTCTTCGCACACCTGGCTCTTAAAGTAGTACAACCCTCCAAACTCTAGACTGTCGGCTCGGAAGCCCGCTGTGGCTTAAATCTCGCTGGCCCGATCCAGAAGGTTCACTATACCATGGGNTGTGGCTTAAATCTCGCTGGCCCGATCCAGAAGGTTCACTATACCATGGGTCACGTTGGGAGAGGCTAGGGAGATGAACAGAATTTTCTTGCAACGATAACCACAGACATTCAATCCTTTCAACGACAGAAGGCTGCACGCGTCCCAAAAGGCTTATCGCAGCAGTGGCACTCCTTTGTAAATCTCCGAGCACTCTTTGGGTTACCACTTCGGCTTTGACACACTCCTTCGCTCGCTCGAGCGGGATGGCTTAAGGGAAGCGATGCGGACCAGACTGAGTAACTGTGATATCAATGGAGTACCTTTATTTGATTACAGCTAGAATAAATTATAAAGAAGAATTAATTGATTACCGTCTGAGAATAACTACACAGGTTATAAAAGTACCTAAAGTCAAACATAAATTTTCTCTAAAATAGTACTAAGTAACGTTTTATACCTTAACAAAGTCACATTTTTAAAATTCATTCGCAAATACAAGTAACTGCAAACAAAGTATAAATACAAGATGGCGTCCAACGCTAGCGTTGCTGAAAATAAGTAAATAAAAATTAACAAATGAGAGTACTCAGAAGTGAAAAGTACGTTTTCAAGTAACGTGTATACTCAGGAGGCCTGCAACTTTGTTGTTCTAGCAGTCGCACCGTCTGGGTGACGAAGAAAGTAAGTTCCTGGAAAAGACTGGAGAAACTTGCGTCCGGAACGATAGGTTTTGGCACGAGCGGCGGACGAACTCTGTGATACGCTTAGCAGAAGGTGAGAGAGTCTCACACAAACTGGTAGCTAGC
Source organism: Clitarchus hookeri (assembly GCA_002778355.1). Classification (NCBI taxonomy): domain Eukaryota; kingdom Metazoa; phylum Arthropoda; class Insecta; order Phasmatodea; family Phasmatidae; genus Clitarchus; species Clitarchus hookeri. The sequence continues at coordinate 137,974 of NQII01004569.1, forward strand.
GCTCGCTATTCCCGTGGTACTCGTACGTATAGGTTATTTATGGTTAAATAGGCGATTAAAAAATGTCACTGCCCCTACCAGCATACATTCATTTTAGTAGTGTACATAAGTTCCTCCTGGGACATGATTTAAGGAGTAGGATGCAGGAACAGTCCGCCGTATTGGTAGCCGCGGCCGGCGGCTATGTTGGCCGACAGCTTGGGACGGCCATGTTATCGACAAAATTGCCTGCTTCACTTCAAAAACCACTTCCGAAACTAATTATTTTACTCAAAAATCACTTTTTTCACCAAAAAAATTCCAAAAAAATGGAAGAATAAGGAAAGCGGATCCGAATCTCCTCGAAGCAAGAGCCGAAAAATCCCCAGAAGAGCAAGAGGATTAGAGACTATTAGCGGGAAGAGCCCCTTAATCCTCAGAGTAGGAGAAGGATTCGACTCCGAGCCAGGCCAAGCGGACCACTGGGGAGGACCAGCGGGCCTGGCCCCCACCTCCGGCCACAAACCTGCACCTACCATGTCCACACCTGGGTATCTCCACNCCCCTCTCAGCCACCCACATCCACCAGCCCTCCCCCCTTCCTCCTCTCGCCCAGTGGCCCTAAAAATTCCAAAAAAATCGAGGAACATACAATGTTTACCTCACACTCACCCCTCCAACCCCACCCTCCACTCCCCAAATTAATCATTGGACCTACATAACAGAAATTATTCCCTCTACCCGTTCCAATTAATGGTATATGCCCATTTGTCACTGAATTACGACTTTAACACATATTTTGCCAGTATTGGACACTAATAGAAAGTGCTAGTAATTTTTGTTTTCAGCATCTAACACCAGCATCTAACAGTATCAATTTCGAAACTTTATTGTAGATGAGAATCTTCCAAACCTGGAGTATAATTAATCTCTACTATTTTTTAAGGTCAATCTTTTAAAAAATAAATAAAATAACAGCATATTTTAAAAAAATGATTTTAAATGACATGAGGAAGCACATATACACACTGAAAATTTATATTTTACACTTTGTTTTGTGTATTGCAAGACACTGTTCGCCAGTGAGTCCTGATTTTTCGGGTAATCGGTATAATGCTTAAAACACTATTTTCAGACATGAACTTTGTACCCATGCGAAGTAATCTGCGAGTCAACCAGTCGTGAAAAGTTGTTTATCTAACAATAATGCGAAATATTCGTAGTTTCGTCCTTCACCATCAGAAAATCGATATGTTCAGGTTTCTTATTATTAGCCTTATGTGTTGGCACCACATTTCCCCTAGCATTCAGCGAGTACGCATTTACAGACACACCAGGGTTGTTGTTCTCAAAGACCCTTAGTTGCTGTAGAGGAGTCGGAAAATCCAGTGCACTAAAATCAAACTTTTCTCCCACCACAGCATACCTCTTGTCCACATTCTGCGGATTCGATGACTTAACAAATCCGGCCACGACTTGAAACATTGGTTGTCATAGTTGTGGGGATTGATAATGGCATGTTTTTGTTTGATAAAATTGGGAAGGTCAAAATACATCGATAGCTGTGAAGGTCCATCCTCTATGTTACATGGAGGAAGCCCCTTGCACATATTCATATGCACCCTTAGACCATCCATCCATGAAATTTACACACCACACATAGAAAACATGTACTTTATTTGGGTGGGGCTGTTTGTACAGTTATGCCTCTCACATCGATGGGCACTGCTGCTGCACGTGAAGGTCTTTTCACAGAAGTGACACTTATAATGTCGGAATGGTTCAACAGAGGTGGTCGACCATACAGTTGTCGCCAGAACAGAAGTCGATGGTCCAGTTGGCAATGCAGTTGTCGCAGCTGAAGAACTGGATGGCACTTCTGCTGGCCCTGTGCCAAACATTCCCGAAAACGCTGGAAATTCCGGTAGACACATAGGTGCCTCAGCCGAAGAGGTAGATGATATGACTGAAGGCAAAGAAGCCGATGGCACTGCTAATTCTACTCCCGAAGAAATCGGTTGGGGCATTGGTATTATGACAATAGCAGATGACAGTGGTGCTACTGTAGGCAGCCCATACGAAGAGGTCGATGGCGATACTATTATAGGCATGCCGCTCGAAGAAGTCGATGGCACTGCTGGTACCACTCCCGAAGAAGTCGATGGCATGGCTGTAGATCCTATTAGCTCTGGAATGTCTGAAGTTATCACGGATGCAAAATATGTAGTCGAATATCCAAGCTAGATGAGACGATTTAAACTCTACCTTCGACAAGCTGGAGATCCCCACAAGGTGGCATTATTTATACCGATTGTATCCGCCTCCCTTTTCTTCTCCTCTCTGCCCCTCTCATACCCTCTCACCACCCACTAACCTCCATCCCACCCTTCACCTACTTCCGCCTCCCTCCTCCACCTAGCAACAAACATTTTACTCCCTGTTTCAAACTGAAGGTTTGTGTATATTCACAGGCCCATCTGTACGAACCCCTGCAGGTTTCGCCTTACATCAGGTTTACTCCAATACATAAACAGTTCATGCAGCATAATAAGTATGTGGATTTCATTTTTTAAGGTTTCATTTTAAAAAATGATAGTCTAACGAGTAAGGGTAAAAAAAAATATTTAAATGGTTTAACACACAACATTTATTGAACAGACATATACATAAATACAGTAACAAAATAATTCAGTTTATGTTCACGTTTCTTTAAAACTGTTCTTCGGAACCAGTGTCGGGTTGACTTCTTGTCAAGTCGTAGGCTGCAAATTCACGGTCCAAGGACGAGGAAAGCCATTTGTGGAGCAACTGTGCGTTCCTCCACACGCATGTCCAATCAGGTTCTGCAGAAGTGCCGCTGCTGATCGTCGAAAAGTTTCACCAGCTTGCGCAGCGAAGGACAGCCATACACGAACTGTATTTCGATAATTTCAATTTCGTTTTTGCACAAGTCGCTCAGCCATTTTTTCTACTCGGGCCCCACCATGTAAACCGGTCCTGGTGGATACTGCATCAGCAAGTCGTGCAGCACATTTCCCACTTGGTGGTACGGAATCTTGCCTTCGTCCCACTCCAGTCCATGGTGGCATCTGGTCAGCTAGTCGTTCGTCTTCTTGCTTTTCTCGTCCAACAATTTTCACGAATAAGGGGGGTGAAAGGAGGGAGTGAGCTTCTTTCTGTCATCATAGGACACAGAAATCTCCTTGAGCATGTAGCAACTATGGATCTGGAATCTCTGCAGATCACAGTACATCCTGCTGCTGTCTATGTTCGAAGCTGACTAAACTGATAGCAAGAGGTAATTTTTTATTGCAGTCGTTATGCCGACATCTCTCGTCTGGTCTACCTCGACACTGTTGAGTAAATACAAGATGCGATCCATGAGGTGGAAAATACTTTTGCTCGTTATTTTCGTTGATGCCAGGTTCAATCCATCTTTCGTCAGTGTCCCCCTGAATCGCAGGAATGACTGACGAGGAAGAGTGCAGATATTTTGGTGTTAGACCGCTATCCGAACTTCCTATGGTAACATGTATGGTCCTATCAGGAATGGCTGGTATGCATGAAGTTCCACTTTCGTGACACTGTCTTCAAAAATGACCAGCTTGTCGATGTTTATGTAATCTTCCATTGCAATCGACCTCGAAGCAAAAACTGTGAAGGAAAATCTCGTTCGTATGTGTTAACACCTTGGTGACCTGCGGCGTACTGACTGCCGGTTTGATGTGCTGCTTTGTTTTATTGCTTCTGGTAACTGTAAATATTATTCCCCTCTTATCAAATGCAAGCGTAATGTGATTTATTTGTTTATAAAGTTCACCAACTCTGCGCAGGTCGATGATATACATTACCCTCTCGTGTTCATGTGGTCTCTTCGCGACGACTGGAATGTAAATGATGCTTTGCGGTGCCAAGACCAGTTTATAACCTGGAGGGACCATCGGCAAAAACTCGTGCAACGTATTGCTTGGCCTACTGTTGAGATATGTACCGCTTGCCAAATTGCAATTTATTCATATCACATTAACAGGCAAGATGTTTACAGGTCGCGACGACTCATGTATTTTTTTCCCAGGTTAGTATATGCATGGCTCAACACCAGCATCATTCCGATGTAATCCAGTTTCGTAAAGTCTATATCTTCGCTGCATCTGATGAAACTCTTCAGAGTATTGGAATTTCCATGTAGTTCAAATTATGTGTCGGGAGAGAACAAATCTTCTATGTACCATGCAATGTCGTCTAATTCGCAAGAGCCAATAGAAAATGTTACCTCACGGGAGACTTTACTGCTTTTCACGAGATACACCTTGCAGTTTTCTTCATCAATGTTCGGTATCGCATTGTAAGTTTGAAAATCGACTAAAACTATGCACAATTCCCCCTCCAGGTCGAGTGGAGGAAAGTGTACACCACGCAGCTCAGAGCTGTGACCCATCAAGGTAAGCATTATCGACATGACCGATGTTTTCCAGTCCTTGTATAGCTATTTTATTCAATTACTTGTATGAACAAACAAGAAAGCAAAGACACAAGTGTCTGCAGTTCCACGTGTTCGGCATCTGCTCCATCTCATAGTTGTAAGTCAGTTTTCAATTTTTCAGGTAGAGTCGTAGTTCAGGTGATGGATGCAAATTACAGAAACTGTCGTAGTAGTCTGCACATTTTCCATGTTTGACATATGTTACCCAGTGTGTACCAGGCCCAGTTGTCATATTCAGGTTGATTCGGGCACAATCATCACATTTGGGATTAGTGGTCAAAGTATTTCGCATGAACACTCCACAAAAATGAGGTATCTTAAATTTGCATGCAAACAGTTCCAAATCCATGTTCATGAGTAGCCATTTATGTAGAAATTTCATTATCACCACTTCCTGCTGTGTTGCTTTTGCACATCTCCTCTCACTGGATATGGCCATTTTTTTACCCATGGCATTAGCTTCCATATTTGCATTCTGCCTTTGGACCTCCCTCAACTGCTTCTGTTCGTTCGACACTGTGTTGATGGCTCGGACGATACTGCTCGTGACTCCGATTAGGCACCTGAGGGCCCTAAGTGCAGAAAGTGCAGGAAAAAGTAGTGGAAAAAATCTTCCAGTAGTTGTTTTCTTCCTCCTGCATGCTTTTCTTCCCTTTTTCGCCACTTTTCGTTTCACTTGCAACTTCCCCTTGCTCTTTGCACCCATGCCCATCTTCACTTTGGTCTTCATCACATTGGAAACGCCCCACACTGCTATTTTTTCTGCGAGCCTGGTATCTGATGATTTTCTTATCTCGTCAGCCTTCTATGCAAGTATATTGTCTGCCTGGTGCTGTGCTTGTAGATCCTTGTTCAGGGAGTAAGAGATGTTGCGTTGCTTGCACGCCTCATCTAGTGCATTGATACCTGTGTCTCTACGTGCCAGCCTCTTAGCAATCTTCATTCCCAGCTCGCATAATTTGTTCCAGGAATGTGCAGCTCTAACAGTAGATTATTGATCAGCGTATCGATGATCCAACTTACAGATATGGTCTTACCTCTTCGAGACATAATGGTGAACTGACCTAAAAGCTTATAAATTGGCTCACTTTATACATTTTTCTTTCAGTATCATTGCAGATTTGGAATGGTACAGACATTAAGTGCTAATGAATCATCTGATTTGTCGTTTCTGCAGTAAAGCATTTACAGCTTTGTGCGATTTGCAATGGCATGAAGCAACTACATGGAGGATGAAACCTTCAAGTATGGCATTTCAGTGCAAATTTTGGTAAATGTCAGTTTACTTGGAGTGATATTTTGAAGAGGAATTTTAAAACTTGTAGCACTGGTTCTCTGAAACTGCAATCAGCATCGCATGCACTTCCTGTTCTGCAATCAGCTCTGCATGCTCCACAATCAGCTCTGCACATTCTGCACACTACACAGTCAGCTCCACATGCTTCGCAATCAGCTCTGCACACTACACAATCGGCTCTGCATACTCTGCAATCAGTTCAGCACACTTTGCATGCTCCACAATCAGCTCCGCACGCTCCACAAGACAGTAGTGGTTGTAATGACGCAATATGCTTAATTTTTCGGGACACGGGTGTAAAATTCTTTCGTGTGTATGAAGCTTTGGAAAGCTTCATAATATTTTTATCGGGTTGAAGTTTAAAGCTGTGGTGGCTCGTTTCCAGTGATAATTTATCCGGCAGACTTGTGCTATTGTAGGTTATCGGGTGGACGTCTGCTGTTTATGTTTATCAGGAGTCCGTTTACAGTTTTCGTTTCGAACTTTGGAGTTTTTGTTAAGCTTCATCATTATTAGATAATTTCAGGCGACATCAACAGTTTTAGTTCCTCAGGCGCAGTTTTGTTGTACGAGAAGTTCGTTTCTCTGGATGTTGATGTTGTCAACAGTTTTAGTTAATGAGGCATAGTTATGATAACGTTGTGGAGAGTATGCATAGCCAGGCCCTTATCTCAGGAGAGGGGGGCGAGAGGCAGAACAAAAGACGTGTCTGTCTGTCGCCCTCAGAGCAGTACAAGCAGTGCTTCAGAGTCAGTTGGCGGCGAGGGCCGTTAGAAGCGTCACTTCGGGGCAGTCGCCCTTCGAGCAGTTTCGTCAGTCACCAGAAGCATCATACAATGGCCGTCTAGGTCGCGTCGAGCAGTACGGTAACCCCCACATCGGCCCCTAGACTTTATTTTATTTCTCTGCCTGTGTGGGAGGTAGCCGCATATGATAATTATTTCGATGCAAGTTTTGAGACACAATAAGCTGTAAACGACTGTGGAGCTGGTCTTTACTTTTATATTAATCTGTGAGAGGTTCGTACTCTGTATACCGGCAATTCGTATGTGAACTGTGTCATTCAAATGATAAATAAAGTATAGAACAAACTAACTTGGAACTTGCACTTTATTTCATAATTACACGGCGTCCATTCACTGAGTCTCGTGTTTCTACCTTGAGCTAGTTGAGGCAACGTAAACAGTGGCAGTGTAAGCGGCCGAATGTTACATGGTAACATACATATTATAAAGCAAGACATTAATGTACCAATATGCATTATTACTGAAGATGAAGCTATCCGACTCGAATCCCGACATGGAAGCCTATTTCCAAATGCAATGAGGTGCATAATCATGGAACCAACAAACTGTGGGGAAACATGTGTCATACTGATCCTGCTGGAAGAAGAGGATGGTCTTCGATTAGAGAATGTGTATCTGTACTCCAAATCGATCCAGCAACCGAAATACCAGCGACTGGTACAACTACTGCACACCATAAATGGTGTGGGTTATTTCCCTTGCAGCCATAACGAAGCCATATTATCACCGAGCGAAGCATTGCCAAACTCAGTGTTTATTTTCGTCGATGTGGCATATGAGAAACAGACTTGCATCCAGGTGTACTTAAGCATGAGACGGTATGCGAATGTGGACTGCATGTACTTCATCCATACTTATTTGCACATGCCCAAACAACTGCTTCGTGATAATGCCAATGTGTTTGTGCTGTTTCGCATCGACGATACGAACTTGCGACATGTGTACAGCAACCATGTCAATGTGGACATGGCATTATCGGATTTCAATAGCCTGTGATCTTTGTGCTGGAAATACAAGTATGGATTTTGGTGATCATAAAATTCTGGCCTCTATATGATGGCAGGTAATCATGTGGATTCAATCAGTTCATCATCGACCATTGAGAATGAGTTACAGCATATCAAAATTCGGGTAGAGTAGCCTCAAACTGCTGCTTGACAAAGACAAAGATGGAGGCTGTCTCATACCAAGAAGCAATGGAACTTACGATGCCGGTAGAAGAATAATCCGAAATGTTGGTGAACCCAAACGAACCGAAGATGCTGTTACTAAACATTTCGTCCTCGAAACTGGTAATGGCATCAAATCGGAAATATGCAATGTGTTGCCTTATAAGAGCAAATTCTTTCACACTTGCTTGCCCGAACTCGGGGCGAAGATGGATTGTGTGAAGACCGAGGTCGTTCGCAATTTGATGGCAATGGTTCGGCATGTAACGAGTGTTCAAAGGCAAATTACCTACAGACTGAACGTGGCATCCGCACAAAATGATGAGAATCTACAAGTGCTTAAAGATTCCATAGAGCATATATTCGCTACCTTGATTTCCCGAATCGCCATGAAAACTGACATTCAAAACCATTGCAAGGGCATATATGATATCTTCAACGAATGCCTGGAAAGGATCGAAAATAGTTTGTTGAAGACTAACAACTAAACCTATTAAAGAGAGCAACAGTAGCAATTTGTATTCAGTACGATGTCGGACATTGCTAGCGAACTGCATCGAAAGATACAGTCGGTTTGCTCGAAGTATTCGCTCTCCAAGAGAACTAAACTTTCTTGCGACCTTATAAATGAAGAAATATTTAAGCCCATTACTCGCCGTATCGATTCACTCAGGGAGAGCGATGGAGTGCCAGTAGTGGAGAGGACCGAAGTTGATGATACAGTTGAGCCTACGAAGAAAACGAGACATAATGATGAACAAATGGATCAGGATGAAGTATCGGATGTTGATTTGGCACAAAAGAAAAAGGTACGAAGAAAGCCCTGAAATCTAGTGCTCTGGCTCGATGGTACCTACGATTATACACAACTCATAATAATGATACTATGTTCAGTGTATACAGGCATAATGATAAATGGTTCCTTGGTGCTGATGAAGAGTTTCTATCAGGTAGGATAATCCAAGTAGGCGATTACAAGACACTTGGAACAACCGGGTTTTACGAACTTCTATTTCGCAAGGAGCACAGGGAGTTTACAGAATCTGGCCTGCAATATACAACACATTGCTGGAACTCACGCATGTGCTTTACCAAGATAACAATTCCGAGACTGGTGCTTATAAGGACGAAGATAAAAATCTATATTCTTGCAGACCTTTTCAGTGGCCTAGCACTGAAAAGTGGGGATGGTATGAAGATGATAAATGGTGACAAGAATATTGACTACATGTTTTGGGACGACCCAAATGAACTGGTGGATAGACTATGACTACTGGTCGCTTTGCAAAGGGTTGGAAATTACTCGCACACCAACGAGATTATATCCATTGTCGAAGAACTGAAGAAGGGAGGCTACATAGGGTGAATCGGATGGGAATCGCCCACGAACTGCATGTGGCTGCCAGGCACAACTACTGCGATCGCAAGGTCATGATTTGTGGGATGAACGACCTGTTTTAAGCCGACCTTGTCGAGATGATACTGTGTGCTCGGGTCAACAGGGGCTACAAATATATGTTGATAGACATCAGTGCCTACAGCAAATTCGCCTGGGCCAGGCCTGTCAAGTAGAATAATGCACCTGATGTCAGCGAAGCCATGACAGATGTGTTGTGCAAAGGATGCATCCTGACAAATTTGGAAATTGACCAGGTCAAGAAATTCTACAATACAAAGTTCAAAGCCCTGATGAAGAAACATAAAATAAATCATTATTCCATGTACAACAATCTCAAAGCATCTATCATCGAGCATTTTCACAGGTCTCTGAAGGGAAAAATGTGGAGGTATTATGCTGCGAATGGGAACTACAAGTGGATGACACTACTGCCGAAACTGGTCCGCGAAATAATTCAACCATTCATTCTACCACTCGCATGAAGCCCGAATATGTCAAGGATAACTCACTGCTTCTAACTTCGTACACTGACGTGAAAAGGAGGGACCCATTCAAGCCTAAATCCAAGGTTGGTGACCTCATGCGCATCTCCAAACAGAAAGGCATCTTCGAGAAAGGGTTCACGGCGAATTGGTGGCCCGAACTGTTTCGTGTGCGATGTATATGCAACTATGCTCCGAGGAACTACTATCTCGAAGATATGAACAACGTACTCATCCATGGTGGTTTCTACTGCGTGGAAATCCAGCCTACGAAGTTTCCAGACGTGTATTTGGTCGAGAAGGTGCTGAAACGACATAACAGAAGGGCATACATCAAGTGGTGGGGTTTCCCTGCCCACTACGATTCCTGGGTCGCTGAAGCAAACATGGAGCGGTATACTCGCGGTGGAAGAGGACGATGTATATACACAGAATTTTATTCAAGGGGATAGTGTTTCCTAGTGTTGTACATTACCAAATAATTTTTTTAAAAATTTCGTGTTTTATTTATTTTTTAATAGATAGACTTTAAAAAAATTGTACAGATTAATTATACTCCAGGTTTTGAAGAGAGTCTCGTCGACAAAAAAGTTTGGAAACGGATGACATGGGAGCTCTCTGGTGTTAGATGCTAAAAACAAAAATAACTAGCACTTTCTATAGTGTCCAATACTGGCAAAATATATGCTAAAGTAAAAATTCAGTGACAAATGGGCATATGTCATTGATTGGTATGTGTGGAGGGATAATGTCTGTTATTTATGTCAAATGATTAATTTCGGGTGAGGAGGGTGGGGATGGAGGAGTGAGTGTGAGGTAAACATTGTATGATCCTCGATTTTTTAGAATTTTTAGGGCCAATAGGTGAGAGGTGGAAAGTGTGGGTGAGAGTTGGCGGGTGATGGGTGGTGAAGATGATGAGGGGGTTTAGGGAGTGATGGTGTTGAGAGTGGCGAGGAGGAGGGAGAGGGGATGTGGTGAGGGGGAGGGGTGGAGGTAGCCGGATGAAGATGGTAGGTGCAGGTTTCCAGTCGGGGAGAGGGCCGGGTCCACTGGTCCTCCCTGGTCCGCTTGACCTAGCTCGGAGTCACAAATCCTCCTCTCTTGCTCTGAGGATCAAGTGGCTCTTTCCTCTAAGAGTCTATAATCCTCTTGCTCGACTGGGTATTTTTCGGCTCTTGCTTCGAGGAGATTCGGATCCGCTTTCCTTATTTTTTACATTTGCTTTAAAAAAAATTTTGGTGGAAAAAGTGATATTAGATTAGGGCAAAATAATTAATTTCGGAAGTGGTTTTTGGAAAGAAACAGGCAATTTTGTCGATAACGTGGCGGTCCCTCACACCTACTAAGATGGCGGACAGATCCTGGATCCTACTCCTGAAATCCTGTTCCAGAAGGAACATATGTACACTACTTATTTTAACGAGCACACACTGACTCGCATGCGTCCAGCATGGTTGGAACGACGGAAGGAAAGTAGTTTCATTTCTTAAAGTTGAATTAAATGTACTAGGCAAACATTTGTGAATACTGAAATTATTTATTTTGCTTTCTTTTATTTCAACGTAATTTGTAAAATATTAACTTTTCAAATGATTTCGCAGTTTTTGCTTGAACGACGTATGAATAAAGTGACTGGGCGGATGGCAATGTTAATTTTATATATGGTGGAAGAATACACAATTTGCATACAAGTAGATCTTGACCAGGGCTTTCAAAAGTGCTTAGTTTATCGTGAACAACCTATACTGAGGCCTGCAGGTATTTGGGCAAGTCCTTGAAAAGGGAAGGGGAGGGAAATGTGGTGAACATCGCAAAGAAAGAAGATATGCACAAACATCACATGCGTATAAGCTATTCAAGGTAAAGTGAGCAGTTTTGAAAGCCCTCTCATTTGGAATAAGAGCAAATAACTATATTTTGTTTTAGCCTTAGACGTTAACTTTGGAGTGCGGTGGAATATATGCATTGTGTTTGTTACTTACATGTCAATATGTATTTTAAAAGGTGGTTAAATGATAAAATATGGCTGAAAGCAAAAAGTAACTAGGGCCTCAAAAGTGCTCACTTTACCGTGAATGGTCTATAACAAGTGCTTTTCTGCGTTCAAGGCGGCCGCCTACATGGTACTTTGTGCTGCGCCGCAACATGTCTTAAATGCGGTTTATTTTATGTGAAACTATTAAACATGTCCCAATTTTGTTTGCCTAAGTAAATATATATTACACAATAACGGAATGGCATTTTAAATAAGTCGCGCATGCTTAAATATTATTTTGAAGACATCCAAAATTCTTTAAAAAAAAATTTTAGACTGATGTATTTTAAGCGGCCTCCATAGTTGTCATATGAGTCTCATTGTAAGCAGTTATACATATTTTAATTTATTTAAAGTATGGAATATTTGACTGTAAAACTTTTTTCAAGACGGAAATTAAAGTCGATATTTTATTGTCAATTCATAAATTTGGTTGTTGAAACACAAATGTGATCGTTAAAAATGGTCAAAGTAAGCAAAAACCGCTGTAAATAGTCCTCTGTTTACAATAAGTATTCTTCTGTAAAACCGTTTTTAAAACAATAGCGACAATGCTGTGTCTTTTCTGAATAGATTGCTGTATTAAAACCCTATAGTCACCGCTTAAAATTCTGATGAAACAGAACACACGCGAAGTTTGTGTATTTCCATCGTCGTTGGAATGCTTCCTTAAAGCCGGACGTGAGTCTGACGCGTTTAAAATATTTTACTAGAGAGGCCTCTTAAAACCTATTACCCGGACTTGAGAGAAATTACAATAGGAGCCTGTATTGAACTTTGCTGTAGTTCATTCAGAGTTATTTCCTTCTTTTCTAAAGCTATTACTCCGCCTCATGCAAACAAAACCTAACGAAGTTTACAAAACTTCACCGAAGGGGGCAGTGCACCACATTCGCGCGCACTCACTTTTATAATACCTTCCTTAAGAAATATATCTTACTAGGTATTACCAACAGAATTATTTTCATCCTGTTTTTATTCATGCTAATTATAAATGAAATATTATAATTTATAGATAAAATATAATTAAAAGTTTTAATTCAATAAATGAGATACGTTTATGCTTACATAAGTATAAAACGCCTGTGGTGCATGACACAGTTCGGAAACAACCGGACACATAATACATGAGGTGATTTTTCAAAGGTTTGATTCAAAAAGTGTGAAGAAACCGCGAATAGACTATATACACTTTCTACCAGTAAAATTATAGGTACACTCAACACGGTCATAACACTGCACCTCCTTCCAGCGCCTTGAGCATAGTGGTGACTGTGCAGTGTAATCATTGTCAGTGTAATCATTATCGCTATCTTGCTTTTAAGCCTCAAAAGTGAAAATAGCTAGAGGTATGCGACTGCCTAGAGGAGTACAACTTGAATAGGCATTATGAAAGTAAACATGAGGCTTCTGGGTAAACAAACCCGAGCAATTCGGAGATTCGTGAGTCAAAACTGGAATCATTGACATCATCCTATCATCGAGAAGTACTATCCTTCTACATGCATTATCATCGTAAAAAGGAAGCAAACATTGCTTCCACAAGTGTGTTTTGGTTTCTAGCAAAAACCTTCACCGATTCAGAAGTGATATAAAACTATGTGATAGCAGTGTTAAACGATATTAGTTAGCCAAGTTCCGCTGATACGGCTAGAGCTCATAGTCGAAATCAACGGATCAGAAATATTTAACATGTTTCGCACAAGCGTGGAACTGTCGGAAACAATATCCATAACCATATATGAGTCGACAGACGTGGCTGATATCTCTCATTTATGCATATTCGTTCGTTATTTTGATAATTGCTGTTGAGCGAAGAATAGCTAGCGCTACTTCCGCCAGAAGCGAATATTTAAGAACGAGATATCTATGAAACGATCAAAAACTTTTTCTCTGAAAACAAATAAGAACTGCAGAAGATATGTATTTTCGTAGCGGAAGGTGTTATCTCATTTACTGGAAAGGAGAGTGGTCTGGTTGCAAGACTGACTGTTCCACTTTCTTAAATGCGATCCTTACGTTGCATTATCCACAAAAGTGTGTTATGCTCTAGACTTTCAGGTGATGGAGTTTTTTGTGGATAAAGTTATGAAATTGGCGTACTTCAATGGATCCAAGTCAAGCCTTCAGCATCGGATGTTCAAAAATTATTAGTCTACATGTCTGCTGAACATCAAGGTCTTCTGATTCGCAGTGACATTCGCTGGTTAAGTAAGCGCAAAGTGTCGGTAAGGTTTATTTATTATTTAACTCAAGCACGAGACAGATGGGTTTCTGGATTCTTCAAAACTCTAAGGTGCTGTAGAATTCCTAGCATTGCCACGCGATTACGATTTCATAGCCAAAGCTGCCTTCTTGTGCAACGTATTTGGGCATCTACACTGAAGAGCCAAAAAAACTGGTACGCCTGCCTAATATCGTGTAGGGCCCCCCGAGCACACAGAGGTGCCGCAAGACGACGTGGCATGGACTCGAATGTCATGAACTAATGTCTGAAGGTATGCAGTAGGCAATTCGCACCATGAATCCTGCAGGGCAGTCCACAAATCCAATCTGCGCCAGTTTGAGATTTGAGAAAGGGTTGCACGTCTGTCACGTTTAATGATTCTCGTCAGTCATCGTTTGTCCCGTTCGTTCACGATCTTTTTCCGGCTGCAGCGATATCGAAGATTTGGTGTTTTACCGGATTCCCGATATTCACAGTACACTCGTGAAATGTTCGTACGCGAACATCCTAATGTTATCGCTACCTAGGAGATGCTATGTCCCATCTCTCGTGCGCCGACTATAACACCACGTTCAAACTCATTTAAATCTTGATAACCTGCAACTGTTGCAGCAGTAACCGATCTAGCTGCCGACCGCATCGCGTTACTCTGATTGGCTCCATACCTCTGTTATTTGCATACGCACGCCTATACCAGTTTTNCTCTTCAGTGTAAATGCATTGAATGAACAACTGCAACGGAAAGAGAATTGTGTTCTCGATCTGCTTGAAAAATGAAGGGCACTTCATGCGAAATTGGAGTTGTTTTCATTGGGGAACTTATTCACTTTCCCAAATTACGGGAAACTGTTCTTTCTTCTTCCGAGAGAGTTAACCCCATAACGATAAATTTCTTGACTAATTTGAACAATTTGTGATCAAGACGTAATAAAGTTGGTGAGAAATTCATGCAATTTTGAAGGACATGATATTTACGTAAACTATAAACCGTTTTTACTTCCGGTAAAGACAGGTTATCTGCAATTAGAAATAACTTGCCTGAAATCATCTTGCAATAAATGGACAATTTCAAAAAGTAGGCGTTGTTCATTTTTGGATTGGTATCGACTCTAACTTATTTTCAAATGCAAAAAAAAATTGTTCTCAATAATTATGTCTGAGCCAACGGACGTATATGAATAGGCCTTTTTCCACATGAACGCAATGAAAAGCAACACGTGAACCTCACAAGGAAACAAACGCTTGGAGGATTGTCTCAGAATTGCTCTGACATCATATATTAACCCCATTTTTCCAATCTGGTGAAGGACAAGATATGTCACATTTCACGTCTCGTTTCAAAATGTCCATCCATAGGTCTTCAAGGTTTTCTAACAAAGTAATGTGCATTCAAGTTTTTCAAATTAAATATAATATAGTAAAAGTTATGACAAAAATATACAGTCATTTGGGGTAACTTTGTGCCACTAATTATCGTTTGAAATGAAGGCTTTGAGCCCCCTTTCCTCTTTTTTCCTTGGTGTATACTTCATGGTTAACATTTTTATTTTTAAATAACGATGTAATGTTAAAGGATATTAAAGCTTTCATTTGAAATTTAATACGGCAGGTGGTACACAGTTGCCCTGGTTCGTACAATGTAACCCCAAATGAATGTATGTTATTTCAAGTAAGTAAACAGAATCCGTGTTCAAATATCCAAGCTACGATGTTGTAAAGGATGTTCACTGTAAAGTGAGCACTTCTGAAATCAACCCTTGAAAATTGTCACTGTCCCTACGTGTGTGTATTTTTAACGGGGCACACGTTGTGGCATGCGCCCAGTAAGTAAAGTTGGTAACGACGGAGGGAAAGTAGTTCCATTTCTCAACGTTGGAATAAAAGTGCTAGGTTAACAATTGTTCAATACTACAATGATTTATTTTTCTTTATGATTTTTATTCATATAAAATTTGTAAAATAATTAATTTTGTAAAAAATTTTATTTTATTACAATTTAATTGCTTTCTTACTGGTGCATCAATAAAGTTATCAGGTCCACGACAATGTTGATTTTACATATGGCGGAAGGATACACAATGTGCCTACAAGTAGATCTCAATCAGGGCTTTCAAAAGTGCTAATTTTACCGTGAACAACCTATAATCAGTAGCTGTCGACCGTCAAGCTTATTTCGATGTGACCCGACGGGAAAACTAACCTGATAGTCTTGCCCTAGACTTTCGCTTGTAGGGAAAGTGGTGGACGTTGCCATTAACAGGAAACTTATTTTTTCTCTAGGTATTCCCATTTCCCCCACCTTTTCATTTCGTTGATGTTCTACTTCCACTTAATTTCACCATCGTTGGGGCTGAAAATCTCAGCCGTAGTATAAGGCCTTCTAAATATCTCACTCGTTCTAATTACCGTGGCGTGCAGTCAGCCTGAAAAGTTCTCATATTGTGATTAGCTTACAAGCTTTCTTGCGATTATTATGCATTACCTTACTCAGCGACGCGGAAATTTAGTGCCAAAAAAAACTGCATTCTGACTGACATTATTCAGGCTATTTGGACGCATAATCAAGGAGGTAGCAGCACACGTGTGTTTACCAATATGTATTTCTCTCAATTCACACGCAGGCATTTGACTGTGCACGCACTTGGTAGAACAGGCGTTTAACAGAACACACTTGGCAGAACAGGCGTTTGACCCAGCAAATATTTGGCCGAACAGACNATTATAAAAGTTACTGCTGGTTGCGTAAACCTCCGATATCTGTGAAATTGTCTTGCAGTGTGTATGAAAAATAGCTATCATCATCCATTTGTTGTAGGTAAAGATCTAAGTTAATGTTTTTCTTTCACCTTGAGAATAGGGTAACATAGGAACAAATTTTTTTTCAAAATCAGTGCAGCTTCCATTTATTAAAAAATTTGACGATTTCATTTGGAATGACCCAATTCCAAGTTGGACATGTGACATGATTGGCCTCAGTAGACTGATTTGATACTGTATCCCAATGGTGTAGGGCAGAGAGGTGATCCAGGCTGCACCCCAGTGACCTCTGTGTAGTAACCTTGGGAATGTGTGGCATCAGACGCATTAATCAGCACAGGATTTGTTGTAATATAATATACAATGCAATATTAAAAGTTTTTATATTCTTAAGATGGCAATACTGTAAACAAATTATTAGCTATCAAGCTACCGTTGTTGTGTCATGGCGCTATGTGCCTTGTTGAAATTATATTGTTCTTTCTTAAAACTAATAAATAGTTTATTCAAGTGATCCGGAGTATTTCTTTATAAAACCTACAGGTTATGGGCCCAGACACCTAATCTTGTATGGTTGAAGTATAATAGTGCACGTAAATACTGCAACAACAGTTGTTTAATATCGTCGACGTAAGAAGTGTCGTTTGAGGTTAGTACGACCAAGCGGCGGCGTGGCGAGAAGGAAAACTTGTTCAGAATGGACAAGGAAGGAAGGTTTTTTGCAGGAAGGAAGGAAGAGCAAGATGGATGGCATGGCACATCAAAGTACAGTTATTAAACTGGAAGGCGCCAAGAACTGGAACATCTGGAAATTCCAAACGTCAGTTTTACTGCGAGGTCAAGGTTTATATGATGTGGTCGAAGGTCGCACCTTGAAGCCAGAGGTTGTTACGGAGAGACCAGCCTGGGAAAGTATGAATGCGAAGGCTCAAACCTTACTGGTCACGAGAACGTCAGAAGATGTGATGCTGCATATTATCACATGCACTACTGCTGCGGAGATGTGGCGAAAATTACTAAGTGTATATGAACAGAGAAGTGAAACAAATATTCACATAATACAACAGCGATTCTTTCAATATAAGTATGAAGAAGGTACAGAAATGTCTGTTTTCCTGTCGAAAATTCAAGAAATGCAGAATCAGTTAAAACAGATGGGTGAAGAAATCTCGGATACATTGGTCATAACAAAAGTGTTAATGTCACTGCCCGACGGCTATAAACATTTTGTATCAGCTTGGAAGTCGGCACCGGATGATAAACAAACTTATGAAAACCTGGTAGCTAGATTATTAGTCGAGGAAGAAAGATTACATGAGAAAGGAGGAGCAGCGCAGTCTTCAGCTTTCGTCGCTAAGAAAACGGACAAGAGAAATATTAAATGTTTCAAGTGCAATAAGTTTGGACATTATGCAAGTGAATGGAATGCAGAAGTAATAATAATTCATTGGTAAATCGAGACAGTCGTAATAACCGGTGGGACAGTAAATGTTTTTATTGTAATAAATCCGGCCATAACAAGAATCAGTGCCGCTTCAAGAAAAATAAGGATAGTAACGCGTTTGTGGTGTCAAACTCGTTCGAAAAACAATATCAAGAAACAGAGTGGTTAATTGATTCCGGCGCAAGTGAACATATGTGTTGCAAACGTGAGTTGTTCACCTCATTCACGATATTACCAAATAAGTTCGTAATCTTGGGTGACGGAACGCAAATTAGTGCACAAGGGCGCGGACAGATGGCGGTACAAGTCTCAAATGGCANGACGGAACGCAAATTAGTGCACAAGGGCGCGGACAGATGGCGGTACAAGTCTCAAATGGCAAAGAATGGATTGACGCAACCATAGACAACGTGTTGTACGTGCCTGATTTAAAAACAAATTTATTCTCTGTGCAATGCGTCACTGCAAGAGGTTATGTCATGATGACAGATGAAAACTTATGCAAATTTTACAAGAAAAATAAGTTGTTGGCAATCGCGGAACGAGCTGGAAATATGTATTACCTGAACTTTCGCTATAAATGCGGGGTAGCAGGTACTGCACAAGTCAAGTCGGACATAAATGAGTGGCATGAAAAACTTGTTCATCAAAACATGATGTACGTGAAAAATGTTCTGAAAAACAATGATGTTAACGTAAACGATAGCTGTGTTGGGAAATGCGAAAGTTGTTTAGAAGGGAAAATTCATCGTTTACCTTTTTCTAACAGCGATAGTAAAACAACGAGGACGTGTGAGTTGATTCATGCCGATACCTGTGACCCCATGGAGGAAACATCTGTGGGAGGTTCGAGGTATTTTGTGGTGCTTAAAGACGACTATTCAAAATATAGAAGT
>NQII01004569.1:157377-169969 GCA_002778355.1 Clitarchus hookeri
TGGCTAAATTGTCAACTTTCAGATTATTCACAGCCATAGCAACCGAGCGTAACTTACCTATTTACCAAATGGATGTAACTGAAGCGTTTTTATCCGGGGAAATTTATGAAGAAATGTTTATTAATTTACCAGATGGGACATATTTTGATGATAAAAATATTGTCAAGTTAAACAAATCTTTGTATGGTCTAAAAAAATCACCCTAATATTGGAATGAAAAGTTCAACTCTCAAAATTGATCTCCTCCGAAACACTCCAGTGTCACACTGAGTACAGAATATTCAAAGTGCAATGATAAAGATCGAATGTATATTCTAATATACGTTGACGATTTGTTAATTTTTGGCACAAATGAGAACCACATTTCTGATGTCAAACTANATTCTAATATACGTTGACGATTTGTTAATTTTTGGCACAAATGAGAACCACATTTCTGATGTCAAACTAATGTTAAAGAAAGAATTTAAAATGAAAGATTTGGGTTTAGTATCTGACTTTCTTGGAATAAATGTCAAACAAAACTTAGAAAGTGGTGTAACCAAATTAAGTCAGAAAAGCTATTTAGAAAATGTATTGAGGAAATTCAAAATGGAAAACTGTAAGCCAATGTCAACCCCCATGGACCTGAATTTTAATGCAAAAATTTTTGAAAATAAGGAGTGCCAAACAGATCAAAATATTGAAAATGTATGTAGACAAATGATAGGATGCTTAATGTATGCTGTCTCAGGCACAAGACCAGATCTGTGTGTAGCTGTTTCTATATTAAGCTGATACCAAAACAATGCAAACGATGTACTGTTAACGGCTTTAAAAAGGGTATTAAGATATGTAAAACATACTATTGATTATAAATTGGTTTATAAATGTAATGATAAATCGCTAGTGTGTTACTGCGATGCTGATTGGGCAGGATATCTCAAAGATAGAAAATCTACCACTGTCTATTGTTTCATGTATTCAAATTGTTTGATTTCATGGTGTAGCTTCTTCGTTACGAGACATTCAGAGAGTAGTACTGAGTCTGAATACATAGCAATTAGTATGGCAGCTAGTGAAACATGTTGGTTACAAAATTTGTTAAATTATTTTAGGGTAAAAATTGTCGACCCGACTACAATTTTTTGTGACAACCAGTCCGCAATATCGGTTGCAAATACAAGTAGTGTTAAGCGGTTAAAACATATCGATATTAGATTTCACTATATTAAACAATTAATAATAAAAGGTAGAGTGTGTCTGAAATATGTAAAAACTGAAGAACAGTTAGCTGATATGTTTACAAAAGCCCTAAACAAAGAGTTAATTTTTAAATTCACTAATCAGTGTGGAGTAACCATGTAAATTTATTTGTGTAAAACTTAGGTAAATATTGCATTGAGGGTGGGTGTTGTAATATAAAATACAATGCAATATTAAAAGTTTTTATATTCTTAAGATGGCAATACTGTAAACAAATTATTAGCTATCAAGCTACCGTTGTTGTGTCATGGCTCTATGTGCCTTGTTGAAATTATATTGTTCTTTCTTAAAACTAATAAATAGTTTATTTAAGTGATCCGGAGTATTTCTTTATAAAACCTACACAGATTTTTGACAGAAAATTTTTCCAAACAACTTTTAGGCCAAATGATGGAAAACCTAATCGAAACCATACTCAACTCTCTGATATTTGTCTTGATTTTCAGTGAAAGCAAGGATCTTTCGTCGATGTCTTTATACTGTGGTTCTTAGCTATTCATAAGAACAATGACATAAAATATGTTATGCCACTCTATTTGGAGTAACAATTTAAACCGAAAGGTCAGCAGTAAACTTTACTGCCTCGAAATTTCCTGGCCGTTGAGCGTATTGAACGTTCCATATATGAAATTCATTGGTCGGCATAGAAAAATGTAAGGTATGGTTCGGCGGTTTTAACACGCAAAAACCAAAGAAATGCATAAATAACTGTAAGTTATGACACGTGGGACCATTAACTTAACGCATGCAAAGCTGAATTGTTGAGTAAAAGCAAGTACTGTATAATGACAATGCTACCTACAGAGCAGGTTTTGAGTTCTCGGTACAGTTAGTTGACATTTTCGAGTAATCAAGAGTGCGCAAATGGGTTATACACATATGGCAATTGTTTCTATGCTGAAGAAACAGACTTATGCAATACAATGTAATGATACTGTAAGAATGTTTGCACCTAGGAATAATCGGTATTAATGCAGTTTCTTTAGTTATAAAAATGTAAAGCATAAATTTTCACAGTTTCGAGTACGGCCCTGTTTAACTACATCAATACAGATAGGTCTAATTTAGTTGGTATTTCAATAAATTTTTAGATATTCTTTTTTTAGAAATATATATTTTTCATTTTAATGCGACTTTTATCGTTATCTCAAGTCTCAAGAAGGAAGCTAGTTTACAGAAAGCATACCGCCTTACACAAGCGTATTTGTATACGCATAGGAGGAAGGTAGACTTCAAGTTAACTCTTTTGAATTGCCTATTTAATGATTCGAGGTTTACGATAGTTAAAATTGCAGCCAAACAATAATAAACGAATTGTACAGATAAAAATGGGGAGAGGGGGTTAAACAGGAAACAATATAATAAATTCCAAATGAAACCCTATATTACTGATTAAATTGTATTAAAAAAGGTAAATTTTAGCATGTTCTAGGGAGAACTTAACACTCATAAAACTGATTTACTGTTCTGTTTGCAAGTCCTCTGCCGTTTTCGTATAGAGAAAAATTTAGGCCATGTTTGCGTTCCGTTTAGACTTTCTCATGGNGTTTGCAAGTCCTCTGCCGTTTTCGTATAGAGAAAAATTTAGGCCATGTTTGCGTTCCGTTTAGACTTTCTCATGGCCACAAACATCTTCAGTTGAAATTGAATAACTACTAACTAATTTTGTAATTTCGCATGTCAACTACAGAAACGGGAGCAACTGTCAGGTATTAAGAAGTAATTATTATTTTTACCTCGAGGACGTTCTGTATAAATTTAAACGTCATTTAAAGAGCAGGAAAAGGCCACATACGTACACAACTTCCACAAAAGAGAATATAATTATTCATACATGCAACGGGTATGTAGCTGCTGCAAGGTTTTTTTTTTTAACACTGTGCTAAATATATACAGAGAGCCACTTCACTCCAATCGCCTGACTGCATCCGTGGTTCAAACAACTGGGAGCTGGGTCGTGGTTTGGAGGTTCGAAGTTCATCTCCCGGGCAAGACAGCTCATGCATTTTTAAAACAATGTCAAAAATACGCAACTTTTTGTATTTAACATTTATATATAATGTAAACGGTTCGTTATTTCTTTATTGTGTCACGTGTTTGCCCACGGCATTACTTTAGTTAGTAATTATTTTATTTGTATAACTTAGTAAGGTAAACAGGAAAATTTTTGGATTTGACATCACATTATTCAACAAATATAATGTGTAAAATGTCTTTATTCTAGGAAAATGGAATCACACACAATGCGTACAAGTTGAACAATGTATGGTATCCGACACCCTAAAGGGACCATTTTATACGCCTCAAAGTTACGTTCAGCCGCGAGGAAGCATTGTGATGACGATAACTAGCATAAACAAGCTCCACGTGAGTTCCGTTTCCTTGAAAGCGTAAGCGGTGGCTATAGCGTTTTAATACAGCAATCTATTCAGGAAAGATACAGCATTGTCGCTATCATTAAAAACACTGTTGTATAGAAGAATAAATATCGTATATAGACGGCTACCTACAGCTATTTTTGCTCATTTTGACACTTTTCAACGACCACATTTATGTTTCAATAAATAAATTTATGAATTGGCAACAAAATATCTACTTTCATATCCGTCCTGAGAAAAAAATTTACGCGGGAATATTCCGTAGTTTTTTTTTTAAACTAGAATAGGTAAAACTGCTTACTACAATTAAATCCTTATAACTAGTGAGGTATCTTAAGTTACAGTAAATTTAAGGCATATACACAACAAAAAATTTATCCTGTGACTTTACGTTCCTAGTCACTTCAGGAAGTCTCCAGTGCACAATAAAGAACGTAAAATTAAAGTTCAGAAAACTGAAAATCGAGTTTTCAATATTTGTAAAAATGAAAATCATGTCATGTAAATAATAAGGGATTCCAGCAACAGTGGGCTCGCGAAAAAAGAAAGGGCCGAAAACCGTGTCTTTGGATACAGCGCAAAACACGTTCACTTTGGAGGAATCCCTTATTTTTACACGCTTAGAGAGTGGTTGTTTCCTCAGTTAGAAGAGGCGGCGGGGGACTTCATTTTCCAGCAGGATGATGCGCCACCCCATTGGCACCCAGCTGTTCGCGGATACCTGAACGAGGTTTTGCCGAAACGCTGGATTGGTCGAGGAGCAGCTGGTGACCAGGATCTTCATCACTGGCCCCCAAGAAGCCCGGATCTTCTTACCCCGTGCGATTTTTTTCTATGGGAATACATAAAGGATCAAGTGTTTCGTCCACCATTGCCGGCTAACATTGACGACCTCAAAACGTGAATTACGGACGCCATCCAAACCGTAACACTGGACACGGTGACAAGAGTGTGGAACGAGTTTGATTATCGCGTAGATGTCGTTCGGGCTGCTCGTGGTGGTCACATTGAACATTTATGAATGTATGGCAAACAAACTTCACGGTTCCACGCTTCATTTGATTGGTCAATCAAGGTTGTAGGTTGTTTGGTTTTGATATTATAGACCTTCCAATTTGGGGTATTATTTTATACTCAATCTGTATATTCGGAGTTAAGTTGGACTTTGTGCAGTGCCTGTTCGAAATACAAAAAAAGCTAGCAAAGTGCATAGTGATTAATAAAATATAAAACAAGTTGAGAAAACATCCCAACCAATATAACTATGCAAATAAGACAATAAAAAGTTTAGACAAATTAATCTTCTTACTTACGAGCATTAAAAAATAAAAACCTGAATATAAGCAACCCCGTTGCCAAAAATCAGTATGTGCATAAACATCTACCAGTTTGTGTACTGACTGGCGAAAAATGAAAGAAAATATATACAGTAGGTAATACATTTCCAACTATAGGATGTACACTGTTATTTGAGCACTTTTGAAATCAACCTTTGAAAAATGTTACTGCCCCTACCAGCGTGTATTTAAATGGGCACACTGACTGGCAAGCGCCCAGTAAAGTTGGTTATAACGGAGGGGAAAGTAGTCCCATGTCTTGACGTTGAATAAAAAATGTTAGGCAAACATTTGTGAACATTGAAATTATTTATTTTCCTTTCTGTTTCTTTAATGCATATAAATGTAAGAATTAGCAAATTTATAAAATATTTACTTTCATAATAATTTCACAGTTTTACATGACTGACGTGTGAATAAAGCGCTGAGGCCTATGGCAATGTTAATTTTAAATACAGTGGAAGAATACTCAATGTGCAAACAAGTTGTCTTAAACGGGATAAGGCTCCATCATCTTGGATTTTCACTATTTTTGCCAAGTTCCATTTAAGAATTTTTAGCGAAATTTTTCGCACGATATTGTACAAATAATAGTTTTTAAGCTTTATCAAGCGATTACAACTCTACCGCGTTTATTAATTTTTGACTAGTGACTGCTGGCAAGAAATAAGTGATTTTTTCATGCAAGCTGTTACAGAAATTATCCTGGTAACAATAGTCTAGCAATCCATGTTTTAGAACATGTGCAAAACAATGCCTTATGCCTTGTCGACGCACAAAATAAAATATAAAATTTGTGATGCCAGTTACAGCGAAAATTCCGCCAATCCAAGATGACGGGGACTTAAACAGGGCTGTCAAAAGTGCTCAGTTTACTGTGAACCGCCTTTTATCTTGGTATCTGGCCAAGAACAACAGTCAACTGTAAACAGTTTACATGCCATGGTTTGGTTTGAAGTCAGCGCAGACAAATGAGAAAGCCCTACTAAATTTGAGTATAATTCACACTTGGCAGATTGGGTATGAATCACAAGCCACCCGAGTCAGAATAATTAGAGTGACTACGTCAATTTACGTCCGCACGAAAAGGCAGTAGTGTTTTTCCTTTTTCGACTGCTCGACCCAAATGAGCTTCGAAATGCGAGCCTTGACCTGCCGTTCCAGTCTTCCTTTTTTACATTCTCAGTTTCAAGCGGTGGCATGATACAGACTCAGGGATACCACATATCTGGCGAATGTTATGGTGAAGGTGCACGAAATCTCCCACCTGAACTTAAGATTTTAATGTCAACTAAGAAAAAAATACTTTGCGTTTGTACTTGTGCTTGTTCCTACTCTGTTTATTGACGCCCGTAATTGTTAAGTCGGGACATATTTTCTGTACAATCGTTGTTTCCGCGTTTACACTTATCTCAGCAAATAGGTTTTTTTTTTTGCGGAAAGGAATAAAAAACAATCTTCTAAGCTAGTACGTTTTTGTTTTTATAACGGTAAAAAAAAAAATTTTTTAGAGATTACCTGCGCAGTTTTCTTAAGAGGTAGGAAAAAAATAAAACCGTACAGTCGCAGATTAATCTGTGCACTTTCATCGCGTGTAATGAAGTGACACTCTTACAGAAATGATTTTTACAGGAAAGCGTGAAGACGGAAGCACTGCACAGCTGTTCAGAGCCTTGCACGTAGGAGCGATAGGGCGCTGGCCGCACGTGTTATTGTCGCCCGTATGGCTGTGCCTCGAATGCAAAAAAAAAAGATCCCGAGCTCATGTACTCTTAACATTGCGCATTTCACCAAACCATATGGAGTTTCCTGGCGCACTGGCCAGTAGCGTAACAACTGGAAAGGGAGCGGGGCAGGATATACATTGCCCCTCCCAAAATCTAATAAAGGGCGCCAGAATGGGAGTAAATGGGTACCCAGGCTGTATTTCTACTCCTAGATACATTGATATGTTGTTTACAATCTTTAATGAATTGTTATTTTCCGATACTTATATACAACTTCGCCCCTGGGTTACGAAGTTTTCTCTATCTTTTATGCTTCTAGTAAATTATGGTTTTGAATCGCACCAACGTGATATTTATAAGGAAAGCTAAATTATTTAAAGAGGGGCGCTTAAAGGCATACCCCCTCCTAAATGGCAGACTTCTGCTTCGCCACTGCACTAAACAATCCATAACGTTGGCAAGTGGTATCGATGGCCCAGCTGGGACCCGAACCTCGAACCACGGCTGAATGTATCTGCTGAGCGGCCTCAGCCGTAGAGGTCGTCTTGTCACCTAGTTCTGTAATGGGTGACCTTAACACTGCTGTCCTTATATGTGCATCAAGAGATTATACTTTCGCCGGTCTTTGTCGAGAACAACCCCGCCTACCTGCCGCGCCAAGTGCGTCGCAACGTGTTCCAAATACAGGTTTTTTTTAGACAAACCAATTAAAATGTTTCACGTCTTTCCTTGCGGTAAGAACACACACTTCAGAAGATTCGATAATACAACTTTATAAACACCATACTGCTCGTTGCAAACATTTCTCTGGAGCCATACAGAATAACTACTTTTCAGATAGCTACATCTGAAAGCATACGGACTGAATACATGGTGAAACTTGTTTAGACGACTGCATCGTTTTTCCAGCAATTTTTCTTTAAATAAAATTCAAAATTAATCCTTTTATTGAGTGAGTAAGTGAATAGATTTGGGCGGCTCTTAACATCAAGGTCTTGAGAGCCGATGAGGGTGATGCGAGGTGAGTATGGAGCAGTGCCGTAAAGAAGGGGTGGGGGAAACGGGAAATCCCCCAGAAAGCCCGCCAACCAAAGGCATCATCCAGCACGATTCCAACATGTGAAAATCTGAGACCGACTCTGCCGGGAATCGAGCCCGGTTCACCTAGGTGGGAGGCGAGTAGTCTAACCATTGCACCACCGTGGCCCCTTCATCCTTTCATGGCTGATAGTTACAAGCAGAACGAAGAAAATACTGGACGTTAGTAACTGTAAATGTCACGGGTATCATTATTAAACAAATGTTTAACGATGACAGCAAGTACTAGAGGATGGTCAGTTCGCTTCCATTTAAAGTCCTGCGCCTTTCTAAATTCGCTCCGCACAATTAACCACTCTGTGTTGTGCTGACAGAACAAGCCCAGGTTATGTACTACATGTCGCACTTTCACTTAATTACCCCTTTTACCGACTTCTATTTCTAAGTGCCTTGTCACCTCCTCTTCGTGATGAAAATTTTTGTTTTTCTTGAAATAGTTTTCTTCCGGATAACTGATAATGATATTTTTTTGCACTGTAAATTTCAATAGCGTGTTAAAAAATAAGAGAACTTTTTGTTCTGCCATTTAAACTAATAGCAAAGGTAAACTATTAATATTTGCACGTCATATTAGCTCACTAATTATGTCGTGATTTTACATGAAAGCTGAATTTTTTCATTTAAACCTTTTCTACAAATAGCAAATAATTTTTGAGAAAAAAAAATTGTCGCGCTTAACACCTTTCAGGTCGAGACATTCATTTGGCCAAACCTTGTGTTTATTGCCATAGTATCATTAAGTAAATTGTCAGCGGACTGCCGTTCGATTATCTAAATGATTGTTCTGCAAATTGTAACGAAAAAAAAGTGTAATGTTTCGGTATAGGGCTCTAATAGTTATTCCCCGTGATTAGCGTAACTACACTAAAAACAAGGCGAAACAATTTGAGTTTTAATTCGCATGGTTAAGCATTAGTAGAAGGATTATGGGGACTTTGTCACATCGGAATCTGGGACCGGAGCGTTTGGAGCTGTTCGTGCTCTGTAATTCCGGTTGGTTAGCGGCAATCTTGGATCCAGGTGACTTTGACCCTGACCTTGGGCCCGGTAACCTTTAACATTGAAAACCCAGAAAATTCAACAAATCAAAAAAAAATTTTAAAAATTCAAAAAATGCTGAATTTTTTTAAAACTTATAAAAAATATATTTAAAATATTAAAAAATAGTTTTAAAAATATTAAAAAATGTATTTAAAAAATTTTACATTTCCGGAGGTTTCTCACACACCCCTCCACCAATACAAATTCCACTATCTAAGTAGGCGCAGTCCGCCATCTTAGTAGGCATCACAGACACCATCCGCCATCATGGTAGGTGCAGCCGTCCGCGATTTTGGTCGGTGCAATCCGCCGTATTGGTAGGTGCAGCCATCCGCCGTTTTGGTCGGTGCAATCTGCCATCTTGGTAGGTGTCACAGTCACCGTCCCCCATCTTGTTTTTATACGTTTGTCATTTGTTTATACGTTACTGAAGTTTGTCTCTCACATTCGTCCGACTGCCATCTTGGTTTTTACGTTTGTCATTTGTTTTACATTACTTGTGCTGTCCCCAGCACTGCACCCATCAGACTACTGACCCCCTCCACTCTCCCCTTCAAATATAATTCATCGTCTAATTGCTCCACCCCTAATTATCATTGGCTAATTGTCCACCCCTAATTATCATTGGCTAATTGTCCACCCCTTTCCAATATATGTAAATGCTCCCTCCACCAATGATTCTCATTGGTTAATTACTCGGGTGTTTTCGGAAACCTTCGTTCGATAAATTAGTATGACCCCTACACCCCCTTCCAATATATTTAATTGCTCCACCAATGTTTCTCATTGACTAATTACTCGGGTATTTTCGGAAACCTTCGTTCCAACCAATTTGCAGCCTACTTAAATCGCGAGGGCGGACTATTATTTTTCCCATTAAAACGCTTTATAAGACGCACTCCGAGCCCCCCTCGGGAAAACAGTCATTTTTCTAGCTCTTAGAAATGTACGCCTGTTGTCTGAATGGCCACAAAATCCTTTCGGCCATTTTGGCATTTGAAAGGGTGCGCTCGCTTAGTGCCTTGGACAAACGGGACGAGTTACAGTACCTGCCGAAATAATTTCTTCTGGTCTACGCACCTTACGAAATTTCGACCGTATTCAAGTATTTGCCGGCCTACCTGCAGCAGGACGAAGACACGCGGGACTGCCTCCCGTGCAAGGAGTGTTTCGAGGGCTGCACCGCCTCGGTTCCCGAAACACCGCATCGCAGGGGTTGGTGCAAGACCCGCCGAGCAGCTCTCGCGACGTCTGCGCCCGTGGAAGACGACGTTCCCGTTGAAGAAACCCTCCCCGTTGAGGACGCACACCCCGTAGAAGCCGACGTCCCCATGCAAGCTATCTACTCGTAAGTTTTACCCGTGAAAGATGCTCCCCTTCAAGAAATGTACTGCCAAGCAATACCCGGAGAGGAAATCATCCCAGAACACAGGTGCCCGATGTGTATGGATCTCGATGAAGTTTTGAAGAACTTCGTAAAAAAAATTGTGTAACTCGGAGTGTGCATGGGAACTTAAAATGTTATTATATAAATAAAATTGTATGAAATGTTTTGCAACATCCCAGGTTTCGCTCGTTGGACTCGTACACCATCAAGCAGATTGCCATCTCGTACAGTGACGAAGACGAGAATACAAAAGTTTTCACTTTTTTACAACCGTGTCCATGGAAGCACCTTGACCGCACCACGCAACAGGCGTATCGCCTACAGACGTACGAAGCGCAAGGACTAAGGTGGACGAGGGTACTATCCCGTACGAAGAAATTCCGACAATGCTGGACTCTGCCATAATTCCCTATTACTGTGTGTATGTGTTTGGAAGACGCCAAGAGTCGGCGATTCGCAATGCGTGCCCCGTCGGAACGAACTTTGTATACCTTCACATGTACTACCGCTGCCCGCCGTTTCGACAGCTCGTCGAGACGTACGCCACAAGACTTCACGAGTGCAAATATCTAAGATATTGCTGTGCCCCGTGCAACGCCGAAGCCCTAAGATTGTGGAGTTACGATAACCCATGGTACATTTAAAAAAAACTATGAGAAATCCATTGTACATTTAAAAAAAATATTACGTGTGTAATGCCCTTCAAAACTCAGAGAAGGAACACGTGTAAAAAAAGTATACCTTGTATTATGCAGAATAACAATAATTATAATAATATTGTAATGTGTGTGCATAAACAAAAGTGCTTAAAACAATATATAAATTTTTATTTTATCTCGAGTTATATCGTGCTCACGTAAGTTTAAATATAACACAGTTGGTAAAGAAAAAATATTAATTATATCAGTTTAATTATAATTTTAAACAAATAAAATATTTAGTATATCAGTTTGTTATAATTTAAAGAAAAAAATATTTAATGATACACTAACCATCACTAAAATAACGTGTGTATATATATATATATATATATATATATATATATATATATACATACATACATACACTGAAGAGCCAAAAAAACANAAAATTTTGTGTCTTGTACGGATGCGTTATGTTGATTTCTATAAAGTAACAATGGCTCGAAAAACCCAAAAACAGAGTTTAAACTTCGCTACTCATCACGGTATGCGATACTCACGGTGAAAGATCTCATACATTCCCCCTAACTCAGGCATAGACATTCATCATTAAAAAAATTTCCTTCAGTACCTTAGGAAATTTAGGCAGCTGGAAAAAAATACCCATATGGTTACTCCATGTGCGGCAATTTTTCAAGCACTCATTGTCAGCATAAAAAAACTCTTTATACGCATAAATAATGCATATATAGCAAGTTTTGCAGGGAAAAAATTATATACCATGAGGGGACGCTAGCGTAAAGGTACACCCACCACAAGTACAAAATTATAAAAAACAGTTACCTTCGGCAAACAAATGTCTGTATTTTCATACATTCGTGTGCGCTCGCTCCATTAAGATATATATCTGATCCACGGTAAAACACCCCACCCCCCCCCNGAAAGTAAAGTGACATGCAAACATGTGTGTGTATATGTGTGAGGCCTCTAATCCAGCAGGTGTCCATAGTATTCACTCTTTATGAATTACGCGAACTGAAACATAGTTTTATTCCCCAGATGATAGTCCACCATGCAGATTTATACCACAATACGAATTCCAGCAAAGACACGCGCATGCAGATTTCATTCGCCGCCCTTCAACCTCGTCGAGACATTTAAGAAAAGACTTCACAAGTGCGAAGAAATTAGAGCATATTGCAGCCAGTGCATTACGGAGACCATGAAATTTTTGTTATGTTAATCCCATTCGAATGTAGAATATTAATTCTATGTACAATGTTTTTTGTAAATAAATTCTGGCTTGAACTCCACCTTTGTTTTGGTTTTTTTTTATAAAATAATAAAATGTGAAATATTTTTATTAATTCCGACGAAAACAAAGATACTTGGTGATGCTGTGAAACTAAGAAATAAGAGGGAAAAAAACGATAATTCTCCACTTGCTCATACGTCAAACACACTACACACACACACACACACACACACACACACACACACACACACACACACACACACACACACACACACACAGGCACGTAAATACAGAGCCCGAAAGATCCCAATTACAGACGAGACTGATATACGCATTTTAAAAATATTAAGACAAAAGCATACTTAAAGGAGTAGTCACGAGTCCCATTACAGAAGTAAACGAGAGGCACGTGCAGTCGTAATCTGAGCTCGCGCACAAAGCCAGCCGCGTTGCGCCAGATGTTGAACTGGACTTTGCCCTAGC
>NQII01004569.1:174235-199876 GCA_002778355.1 Clitarchus hookeri
GCTACTATGGTGGGGGGACCCGGCGGCGGCTCCAAGAGAGCGGGGCGACCCTTGGCGGCGTCTCGGCGGCGGCCGGGGAGCGAAGTTGTGCGCGGGTCGGGAATGCGGGTCACTGGGCCAAAGTCGTGCAGGCGAGGTCTTGTGGACACGCGGTGAGGCAACTCGCTTTTCACTGCAGCTTGCCCGCCCCACGGCTGGGACGGGGGAAGAAAGAGGGAAATTTTTGCAACGGAGGAATTTATCATCGCGCATGGCAAAAGCGTTAATCATTCTTCTCGCTCGTACAGCTGCTTTCGTGTGATCTTCGGCACCTGTGATAGCTCTCAAGGCGTCAGGTAGCCCAGGTGTGGCAAGAAGGCCGAGTCGCTCCCAACTTAAAAAATATTATTAATAATAACATTTATTAATTATCTTAAAATGCACGAAGACATGACCTTTCAGCTTTCTGCATTTCATTTTTAAGCAGATATTCCTCTGAAAAATAAAGGTTTATGAGAACACCTTCCTTAGGAAGCGAGAGTGAGATTGCGTGACAGAGAGACAGAGAGAGAGAGAGAGAGAGAGAGAGAGAGAGAGAGTGGGGGGAGGGGGGAGAGAGAAAGTGTGTTTCCCAAATAATTTTTGTCCCTTCCACCCAACCACCGAATTTCACCCGATATACATGTATAGTACCTAGTAGGGAAATTCTGTTTTCCCCCTAGTATTTAAACCATACAGAATGCTTGTTTTCGAAATGGTGGCTTTTCAGACTTTTAGGGTGATATCTCAGGACTTATTCAACAGAAATGAACCAAACTTGGCATGAGCATTAAATTCACTTCGATAATGGTTACTTTGATTCCCCAGTTTGAAAGATTATATCTCTGTCTTATTTCAGGAAACACCAATAGATTATCACCATCTTCGGTACACTAATAGTGCACAAAATTTTTATAAATGAGACATATTTTCAAAATGATCTTATTAATATTTTAGGGACATATTCCACATAGATAAAACTATTAGAATGATTCTAACCATACTTGGCACAATAAGAGTAACCAACCAGAACATCAGACTAATTATTATCAACCCATTTATCACAATTTTGAAAGATACTATCACTTTAGAAAAAATAAGCAGGTTTACTTTTTCAGGTTAAACCGATTCTTACCTAATTTGGTATATAAGAAGTGCAGTGAAAAAAAAAAACACATAAATGTCATATAATTCAAAATGGCTCTTTACGTGTATTACAACGGAATTGTTTAACCGATTTAAATTGGAAAACGGGCAAAAATTAAATAGATAATTAAAACCACTGAATAATAACCTCTTTCATCCGTCATTTTGGGTGGCGGTACCACCTAGAAAATAAGCTTCAGTGGTATTGTGTTAGGAACTATCACAATGATTTCTATAACAAGTTTGGTTCGCAAGAGTATTACAGAAGGAACGTCATATTTTCAGAATTTTTTATCGGCTATTCAGATATTTTCAGAATGGAGTATACTTTTGGAACCATTAAACCGATTTAAATCAAACTTAGTTTACCACCAAAATTTAATTCCGTTATTAAATTCGGTGATTAACAAACTGTTTTTCTATCCAAAATATATTTTCAGATAAACTTACAGAGAGTTTACAAAAATCACCGACAAGCACCGTCAAGTGATTCCTCACACAAATAAAGACGAAAAGTATATACATAACATTTAGCCAAACTCGCCTCCTAAGGATGACACGCCCGCAAAGGTGGAGATGACCGGCAGCTTCATGGCGAATAGCGCGGGACCAAAGTTACTAATACCTCTGGAAGTGCGTGTATTGTACCAATATATGAACACACACATCTCCAGAAAGCACTGGCAGTGCGCATAAATAATAGCATGGAAAAAATGGTTGTTGCCACCAAGGTGTATCCAGTTTCATTGTAGGTGAGTGCAAAGCCACCCTACTGTGTATATATGTGTGTGTGGGGGGGGAGGGGGGTACCGCATTTAGTAATAAACTACAAGTACTTTCATAGGTCTAAGTAAATGTGGTCCCTTGATAATCACAATAAACCTCTCGCTTATCTCCATCTTTACTGTATTTATTTGAGAAATCACAAACTCTGGAAACATCAACATTCATGTTGAACCAATGTCTTCTCCTCTCCTTCCTAAGGTTTCTAGAAGTTTCTGGGTTTTTTTTTCTTCTGTTTTCCTTAATTTTTTTGTACAGATTTGCTGTTAATTAAAATGCCGTTCCTGTATTTCCTCTCTCCTATTTTTTTATACTATAGAATTTTAAGCAAATGCCAGTGTAACGACGTATGATTATATGCTAATTCGTATTCTCAAATAAAAAAATTGGCATTTCAATACAGAGTTTCTGTAGTTAGACAATTCGTAGCGGACGACATTTAAAAAAACTTCAACAAGTTCACAAATTTATCTACTAAACACAATTTGAACGACTTTTATTAAGACGTTTATAAATCGGGCTGATACCCTAATTTAAGTAGACGTTTTCACTTACAGATTAGGCCTAACACAAAATATATAATTAATATTGCAGAAAACTCCTTGATATTCACACACATAAGTACATACATTTCCAGTCCAAGTCTCGCGAAGGTACAGATAAATATTAAGTATTTTTATTATAATATAAAATTAATTGTGATGTGAAATTAATATTTATCAACTTCCCAAAGCTTAATTTCAAAATGTATCTTCCAAACAGTATTTCACTACAATTACTTTTCGCGAAATTAATGATCAAAATATATTTTGTTGAAAATTAAAGTAACAAATTACGCCAAAATGTTTTGCAATAATTTTACTTTTCCAATTTACCACTTTTAGATTAATTTTTTAAAATAGAATATTCTAATTTTAATTACTAATAAATGGTTGTAATCATATAAAACAAGGGTTTATATCCTACATACACATAACTACACCGACAGTGTGTATTACGACCGTAAAATATGTCTACACACAGACTGTCTTGTCCGCCATGATGTAAAATGTAAAATAGAGCCACGCTAAAAAAAATTATGAAACCAAGAAGTCTGTAAAAGTAATTAAAAGAAGAAACTTCGCAAGGATGTTTTTTATAATAAAAGGCCGTCACTCCAAATAATTTGTATAGCATGGAAAATTATTTTTGCACTTGCCGATATCAAATAATTATAATGCAAAATTGTGTGATTCGCACACAATATTCAATTTTATTTGCACATCAGTTTGGGAGAGTTATTTTTGTATGCCCAAATATTTATATTTGCATGTCCCTTTTACGTTGCCCTACTGATTGCCGGCTAGTCAACGGTACGAGCGACTGAAGATATCTTCTTTGCCTTGATGCGGAATATCTCAGGATAAGTTCATTAGGTCCAGTTTGTTCCCTGTTGACAAGAATCCCTGTCCTATTAATTATAGACCCAGGTGACAATGCGGAAGTTCTCATGTCCTCTTATATCTGGGCCGATTGGAATTTACGTAGCCTACATGATTTCGGCAATAACTAAATTTTCCTGCTTTCTGAAATGTAACCCTGACGCAAGCGCACTCCAGCAGGTCCCGGAATCAAGTCTCCAAATTGTAAATAAATCGGCAATCTCTACTTGGTAGCCAATACGCAACCCTAACGCAACCGCTCTTCCAGGGCAGCCCGGGATAAAGTCTCGAATGAAATAACTATACCAAACTCACCACGACGTTAAAAACGTAACCCCGATGCAACCACACTCTAGGACTGCCGGAGAGCAAGTCCAGGAAAATTTCCCCCTCCCTCAGGTCTACTAAAAATCCCTCAAGAAAAACTTTGTCCATTCACAGCATACCATCCGTCTACACGCCTAAATATATGCCAGGTACCTCAATTTATTAATATATTGTTACGCACTGCCAGTCTCGACACAGTAGAGGATCGCTCACCACGACCCACCTTGTCCAAGGCAGACCCAGTTGCCGCTACGTCGCCCAGCCAGCATGGGAACGGTTGACCTGAACTGACGTCACAGCCCCACCCTGCTGGAGGAGTCAACGACGTGAGAGTTTGTTCAACAACCTTCCAGCTAACACCTCCCTCGGCGTGTCCCAGGGTATGAAGAAGGTTTTGGGTTAGAGCACCTACAATGCCAATGCGACTGCATCTGGATGGTCGGCAGCCTGTCACGAACATCTGGCTCGATTTCGATAAGTGCGTAGCGAAGATGGGGCATCAAGTAGCTTCGGAGGGAATGACCGGCGTCGAACAAGGGCGTTAGAGACTGCGGCGGACGTGTGTATGTGTGCGGCGGAGACGGACGACGGAGAGTTTGCGGGTGCTACATAGGGCAAGGTATCCGAGAAGCAGAAGACGACTCTATGTGGGGGCGTTCGGAGCGCTCCAGACAATTCCGGACAGGGAACACTGGTGATATCTGGAATGAAACAAGTCGGGACTTCATTACAGACATGATTGTAGACCTCAATCCCGAAACTTTCAGGTATCAAATAGATAATTTCTGAATATTAATTCAGTGGGTGTTAAAAAAAAGTGTTGATAATGACCGATTTTAATTATTTGATTGTATTAATTTCTGTTATGTGACATACGATTATGTAAATAACTGTAAGTAGCAAGTGATAGCCATAAATGTCATAAGTGATATTAATTAAGCTGATTATATTTATTTTGTGGATTGCTAACAAAAAAATTAGGAAACGGTTATTGCCTCTTTTATTGAAATAAATCGTGCATCCCTTAAAGAATTTGGCTACGCCCAAAGTCTTTATACAATTTTGAAACAATGACACTTAGTGTATTTACTTAAACAAATATATTTGCAACATAAGTTTTCAATCATAAATATATACGTAATGTAAACAACGCTAAAATGTGTAAGCGACCACGCCCCAGACTCACTATATACAACATGTTTAGAAACCGTGTGACCAAACTGTTCCAGGGGATTGCTTACATGAAAAGAAGAAATTTGAAATATGACATCCATGTTCAACCTCAAATAGTAAGAGCTGTAGAAGCCCTTAAAGGCGAAGTTCGACTCAGGGTTTCAGTCTGTAATAGTAGGTGACGATACATATTTGCTTCTACTCCTCATTTCACTATCTAAAAAAGAAAAATGACATTGAGATGCTCAAGCCAGGTACAAAGAATCGTCCAGACAAGGTATACAGCAGCTGTGGATTGCAAAAATGTTTGTTGGGGGACATAACAAGGCATTTTATCTTTCTTCATGCAGCTACAGGATGTGATACCACTTCTGCTCCAATCAGAAAGGGAAAAATGTTTCATTACAGAAACTTAACAGTAATGCTGCTCTTCGTAAAAGAATGGAAGTATTCAACTGCTCAGCGTGATCAGTAGAAGAGGTTTTTATGGCAGGAGAACACTTTATCTTAGCTATGTATGGAGAGAAGTCAGGCAGCAGTTTCAACATGGCCAGTTACCGAACATACTGAAAAACCATTTAGAAGCAACCGGTCAATGCGGACTTCAACTTAACTACCCTCCCACTAACATCTGCGTCAGCCAAGCAACACTCACTTCGTGTGCTTCACCAACTGCAGCAGTGGCGAGGTGTTGATCTTCCACATAACGAATGTGGTTGGAAAGTTGAAAACGGTTGCTTTAGGCCTGTTTCACCACCTATGTTACCCAACACATTTTACATCTAATTACACGCAACTGCAAGTCAGGATGTGAACGGAGTTGTGAATGCCGCAAAAGTGATTTACCATTCTCAAAAATGTGTGGTTATTTGCAGTGGTTGTAGTTGTGGCATCAATGAACCAACACAGGATGACGAGGAGATATATGGCGATCTTGACGGTGACATCGAAATTTATGAAAGTGATAATCAACATGAATGTGATGATACATGTTATGGGCCATAACCGTAGCACATATTTCGTCACTAAACAAATAAGCCAGTGAGGGGGAGAAAACTATTGATTTATTCAATGTTATTTTTTTTCGTAAATGCTAGGTGGAAAGTGGAAACACAAGCATTACTTGAAAACAGTAGACTGCCTTTGTGCGGATAAATTGATGCCACAGCCCATCCAGCGAGCACCAGAATTTTATTCTTCAGCAAAAAAAAAAAAACAATGTCTTGTGAGACTGAAAACTTATAAATATGTTCTCGACATTGTTACGTTGCAGTTCACCCAGCCATGCGCGCCAGCTCCTGACAGACAAATGTGTCGGAAGCTGGTCTTTTTCTGCTTGGGTGCTTTAGTGCTTGATATTGAAAGGTTTTTTTTTTATATTCTACAACTTTTGTTTGGAACATTTTTAAAAATAATGCATAACTGAGGCGCATTTCGTAAAAAACATAACCGTTATCTCTGAAAACCGTAGTATTACTGTACTTAAAAATCTTTTGGATTTTAAATTATAATTTTGAACATGATACTTTTGTAATATTTGGAAAGCCCACTTAAAGGGGAATCTTTAAAAAAAAAAT
The DNA here is from genome assembly GCA_002778355.1 of Clitarchus hookeri. Taxonomy (NCBI): domain Eukaryota; kingdom Metazoa; phylum Arthropoda; class Insecta; order Phasmatodea; family Phasmatidae; genus Clitarchus; species Clitarchus hookeri. The sequence continues at coordinate 180,681 of NQII01004569.1, forward strand.
AGCACGTCTCTAGGACCAATGAGAATCCCAAAATATAATGTTACGTGTTGTCTGAAGTGCGTATCTGAGTTCGTGAGAGATGGAGGTATTAATACAAATAAAAGAACTAAATTTGATTTCTAATTTATTCACACAACTATTATTTACAGTATTATATTATCTATCAACACTGTTACTCTTTTTATTTGTCAGTGAATGCAATATTTAATATATATTTCAACTCTAATTAAAGTCCTTCTCAATGTCTCTGTTTAGTAATAGTCAATCAAATAATATTCATAATTAACACAAGTCCATTATGTCTATTACCATCATTTGTAATGTATTTCACTCACGCATCCAGTCTAATAGTCCAGAATACCAGCTGCACTCTTCACTGCTTACTACTCGTAGCAGCAGATTTCACTCCCGCTGGCCAATTCTCTCGCCGCTCGTTTCGCTCGTCGTCTATTGCAGAAGCTCCAGTCACTCATCCATTCAACAACTCCTAGGCATGTCGCAGTTTAATATCAGTCGCCCTGATCATCTGGAAGGCTCAATGCACTCCGAGTCATGTTGAGAGAGACGAGGACAGTGATCCAAAGCATTCTTCAGATAAATGAAGAAACCCGATCTGAGGTAAGCAGCGCGGGAGTCACAAAAGGTCTATCACGGCACAAGGCGGGAGAATGCGCGGTGGCAAGATTTTATAGATTCAAACACTGATAGGATTATCGTCCGCCTGTCATTCAAACCCCCCTCTTCCATTCGCTCGGGATGGGACAAGGTCAATACAGACCAGCAACACGAAACAATATATTTTAATAAATGCTTAAAAAATGTAACATGGCCGACTTAAGTAGCCATAAATAGCCGGTTCTAGCACACCTGGCACCTGGAAGGCAGCGGGGCAGCTGGTGGGCGTTTCCCCCGGGAGCCGATGACATCATCACGGATCGTTCCTGTTCACACATTCATCCCGACGTGAGCTCTGATTAGCTATGCGCGGCTCTCGAAACTAACAAGACAGTACCATTAATTTTAGCTGAATAATGTTTGTGATCATTGCCCACCCTGCCATACAATTAAATTTTTTTTTAAATATTTTTTTAAATTTTAATTTTTAAATTTTAATTTAATTTTTAACTGATTATCTATGCGAGGCTCTCGAAACTAACAAGACAGTACCATTCATATTAGCTGAAGAATTTTTGTGTTCATTGCCCTCTTGTATGCAATTGAAAATTTTTGAAAAATATTTTTTTAAAATTTTTATTTTTAAAATATAATTTAAATTTAATTTTTAACTGATTAGCTACGCGAGGCTCTCGAAACTGACAAGTCAGTACCGTTCATATTAGTCGAAGAATGTTTGTGTTCATAGCCCCGTGGCATACAATTTCTCACAGTTCTCACAGCATATAAGCATAGTCTAATTTCCAAATGAGATATATTCACCAAAACATATGCATCACCCCCGACAAAGAAAATTATCATGTAGCTATTTAAGTCCTATGCTTATTACATAAGGTTCGTTTTTAAGTTAATGTGCAAATGACATCACACGAAGCTCTCGTACTGGCTGCATTTAAAGTCTAATGTAAGGTTCAAAGTTTCGTGTGTAAGTTGATGTGCAAGTTGCATCACAGGAAGCTCTCATACTGGCAGCATTGAGGTTGCTGCTTACTTATTGCATGATGTCAAATATTCATTTTTTAATTTAAATTACACGTAGCTATCGAAGGAAAGCTAACATTCTATAGGATGCTAGCAAGTATAAAGATAAAAGGAATCTATACATAACGTCACATAAATAAAAAAAACATATTAATTTATATTAATACATTTTTAATTTAAAATGTTTATATTTTTTTTTAATTTAAAAAAAAAAGGTATTGAATATGAAAACTGCTAGTGGCGATGTGTAACCTCTGCTTTTAATGGCATCGAAATATACCTATCGATGCTGCTCCCCGGCTGGCTATGCGTCCGGTGTTCGACGCTGCTCCTGGCTGGCTGCATGTCCAGTGATCAATGCTGCATGCTGACGGGAGGAGATGCTTATCGTCATGTGGCTGGATATCGTTAACAGCGCTGAAAAAAATTAGTAACTCTAGTCATATCCAAATAATTATTTTAAAAAAAATTGTGACATATTATTCCGCATCGCACTCTGTCGGCGATGCGCTGTTCTGAAAAAGAAACATTAGAGACCAGGCTGCATCGGTGCTCAGCAATGTTCTGAAAAATAGATATTAGTAACTCTGACCAAGTCTACCTCTGTCAGTGAGGGTGGTGGGGGGAAACGTCATGCTTCCGGAACAGGGTGATGGCAGGTCATCGGCATCGTGATGCAGGACCAGGGTGATGGCAGGAGGTCGGCATCGTGAGGCCGGACCAGGGTGACGGAGAGCAGGGGTCGGCGCCGTGCGGTCGGACCAGGGTAATGGCAGGAGGTTCGGCGTCATGTGGGCGGACCTGGGTGACAGCGACCAGGGGTCGACGTCGTGCGGCCGACCTGGGTGACGGCAAGCAGTGCTCGATATCGTGCGACTGGGCCTGGGTGAGGGCAACCAGGGGTCAGCGTCGTACTGCCGACCTGCGTTACGGCAAGCAGCGTTCGACGTCGTGCGGCTGAGCCTGGGTGACGACGAGCGGAGGTCGGCGTCGTGCTGATGGACCTGGGTGACAGCGAGCGGGGTCGGCATCGTGCGCCCGGACCTAGGTGACAGCGAGCGGGGTCAGCATCGTGCGTCCGGATCTGGATGATGGTGAGTGGGGTCGGCATCGTACGGGCGAACCTGGGTGACAGCAAGCGAGGTCGGCGTCGTGCGGCTGGACCTGGCTGACGGCGAGCGGGGGTCNCGAGCGGCTTCGGCGTCGTGCAGCCGGACCAGGGTGGTGCCAGGAGGTCGACATTGTGAGTCTGGACCAAGTTGATGGCCGGACCTGGGTGACGGTAGGCAATGCTCGGCCTCATATGGTTGAATCCTCGTTAACGGCACTGAAAAAAAATTACTGAGGGTTATCTCAGAGTATTCGCAAATTTGATTATCAATTAAGTCCTTCCTATTAGATGATATACATCATGTGCTTGCATTTCAAGCTGGGAGGGTTATCTCAAAGTCTTTCCAAAATAAATTAAAATTTACGCCCTTCTCACGAGATCATATACATCAAGCTCTTGCATTCCAAGCCAGAGGGGTTATCTCAGTCTTCCAAAAATCAATTAACATTTAAGTCCTTCCTACATGATGATATAATTCACTCTCTTGCATGCCAAGCCGGGAGGGTTATCTCACTTCTCAAATTATATTATCATTTAAGTCCATCCTACTAAATGATATACACCACATGCTTGAATTCCAAGCCGGGAGAGTTATCTCAGAGTCTTCCCAACATATGCGCGAGTGTTATCTCATAGTCTTCATAACCATACACAGTGACAAAGGAGTCTTAAATGTGACATGAGGCTCTCAAAAGTGTCTTAACACTGTCGAAGCTGGTACCAAATCCTAAAGGTTGCTAACATACACAACAATAAAGGTACCTAACATGTTATGCGATGCTCTCAAAAGTATATCGTCATCGGCAGTCTAGCATAAATAACACTGCCGTGCACAACGATAAAGTAGCCTAACATGTTATGCGAGGCTCTCGAAAGTGTCTTATCAAAAACAAAGCTGACAGACTAACATAAAGGACACTGCCATACATAATGATAAAGGGACTTAAAATGTTATGCGAGGCTCTCGAAAGCGTCTCGTCACTAACAAAGCTGACAGCCTAACATAAAGGACATCGCTATACATTACGATAAAGAAGCCTAACATGTTACACAAGGCTCACGAAAGTGTTTCGTCATGGACGACCTATCATAAATAACACTACCGTGCACAATGATAAAGGATGGCGAGCATGTATCAAATATGATTATGTATTCATATTATGTCAACTCTGTAAATAAAGGTAAAAGTTTGTAAATTATTTCTGTGTTATTCATTTATCTTAACCCTCGCTAATATTAAGTTCACCTCCCCCACTGAGAAGAAACCCAGATTTTGTCAAAAGTCTGAAATATAATTAATGGTTTTGTATAGTGTCAAGTCTCGAACTCAGTTGCCTGACGATGGGTCGCTTGAGCAATGCGTACAGAAGCTCTCACTACCGGCAACGAAAATCACTACATATGTATATATATATATGTCCTAAGCATAGTTAGCTATAATTTCCGAACCAAATAAATATGGAAAACATATATATGTAAATACAATTCAGGATGGATAACTTACAACAAACCAAGATATGCAAAGAGCAAGATATATACAAATATGATACATACATGAGACACAGTCGCGGTAACTGTAAAAAAAATATGTTTATGACAATATAAACAATCATCGTCGGTCCTACACAAGGGTAGACTGCGACTGTTGCCATATGCCAAGGAATATGTGAGACAGCTCAGATGGTCAGCTGCCGATGTAAGCACCGTGCAGGTCTTGGCAAGTTTAGCGGATAACACAGATCACTAGCCGATAGAGTATTATGTAAGGCTCCAAGGTCACACAGCTCCCTGCTAGGGACACGATAGCCTTCAGCTGTCATGACTAAATTCCGACGTGAATAACACTCACCTATACGTAAAAACACAGATTCGAACCTAGTACCCTGAATCAAAGGTATCTAACAACCTACTCATCATGGAAGAACATACATGCAGACATGTATCGTGAACCTTCTGTGAAGAGTGACGGGAAAATTCTAGCTTCTCATTTTGTGAAGACTTCAATGACTCGGTTGAAAGACTAAAATATATATGAAAGCATATACGTAAATAAAATTTAGGATGGATAACTTACAACAAACTGAGACATGTAAAAAGCAAAAAATACATACAAATTTGATACATACATGTGACTAATAGTCGTGATAACTGTGAAAAAAGTACTTATATGATAATTTTAAACGATTATCGTCAGTCCTACACAAGAGTCGGCAGCTCAAGTCATCGCTAACGTGGGTAGCCCTTAACAACCAGACATAGAATGAAAAAATGTATACTATCTATCACCGAAGTTAATGTAATGTTTCATTAAACGACTTGTAAAGGTTGTGTACCTTTGCTTGCAACTAAACACAGTGTATATAAACCAGTAGTCATGCACGAGTATATGTTACTAATATATATTAATGATTCGATATTTAAAATAATATAAATGTAGATAGTTATAAACTCCCACCGACCGCTGCATATTGCACATACAACTAACACTACACATAGCTTTAGACCGAAAAAAATACACTCTCGAAATGCTGATACTAGCAGGCATAAAAAGAAAAGAAAAGTAATTAACTTCACCCACCAACGTGTATTGTACAAGTAACGAGCACGATACAGCACATCACGCGATGCTAGACAACACTGTGTGTCTGAAAAAAGCTAGCGTGGTAGCCTTGGTTAGTACAGCAAAATATATAATAAAACAATCTTTCTCACAAACATCCTATGTCCGAGCTATGCTACAGAGACCACACAAATTCAACCAGGCAACGAACAACATATGTAACATTAGACTAAAGTAAAATACTATGACAGAATCGTGAAGTATGGAGAGCGACAAGGTCAACACTGCCACATACCGAAGCAAATATATATTAATATTCCTTATAACAACCTTTTACCTGGCATCCAGACGGAGACATGTCTCATGCTCTACCATTCAACTTCGGTTTTCTCATATTCCGTCCAGCATCCTTTCACCTGATATCCTAGTTGTGGCAAGTTCCATGCTCGTCGAGTGTGACGGCATTTGAGAAAAAAAAATCTTCTTACAGTAACGAAACAAATAAATTTCCCGATTATTTTCCATCGCTGAAGATGAAGAGCACGTTCACCTTAGCCACTGTTCACTTGTCGAAGTCTGAATAGCAACTGAGACAGACATAATGATAATAAATACTATATACTCTAGAGAGAGACAGCATTCGTCGTGTATGTAGGGTGAGAGATGGATCATAAACAAGGTGCAAGTACCATGTACGCATACGCAAAAGGTCATAGCAACTAGAAGAGGCATACACATACTACAAGTAACATGTACGCACATACGCACACGACCTACACGCTGTAATAATTATGTTTAATGAGATTGTATGACTCGTCTCTCACATCTGTTAAAGAAAGGTAAAATATATAAATTATTATTACTTCAGTGTCATTCATTTATTATAATCATGCTAATATCGGGTTCACATCCATCACTAGGAAAAGAAAATTAGCTGATTTAGTCAAATTACGAAAGAGAATTAATATTTTAAATACTCGAACTCAGTTCTATATCGAAGAATTCTTGAGACGACGGCAATCTTGGATGACATCATATTTTTATTATTATTTTACCATTATTCATTTATCATAACCATGCTAATATTAGGTTCACATCCATCACTAGGAAAAGTAAACTACCGGATTTTGTCAAAGTCCGAAAGAGAATCAATAGTCAAAGTACGAAAGAGAATTAATAATTTGTATAGTTCCAAGGCTCGAACTCAGTACACTATCGAAGAATTCTTGAGATGACGACCATCTTGGATGATGTCATATTATTATTATTATTATTTTAGCATTATTAATTTATCATAACCATGCTAATATTAGGTTCACGTACATCGCTAGGAAAGGAAATAACCAGATTTTGTCAAAGTCCGAAAGAGAAATAATAGTTTATATAGTTCCAAGGCTCGAACTCTGTCCCCTATCGAAGGATCCTGGGATGCCAGCCATTTTGAAGGCCAGTACATAAACACCATGCTCCTGCATTCCACTTAGACGGTGGCCATTTTGTTTGCCTGTCATAAGGTCAAGGTCAAATTTAAATTTAAAAAAAAATCTTTAAAAAAAATTACAAAACAATTTTTTCTTTCAAAAAAAAAATTCAAAAACAAAAAAAAATCGTAAGAAATTAGCAGCAGCTTCGACGATGGTGAATGCCATCGTCGAAGCTGAAGAGGGGTACTAGGTTCGAATCTGAGTTTCTACACATAGGTAAGTGTCCTGCACTTCAGAATTCCGTCATGTAGGTTGAAGGCTATCGTGTCCCTAGCAGAGGGCTGTGTGACTTTGGAGCCTTACATAACACTATATCGGCTAGTGATCTGTGTTATCCGTTAAACTTGCCAAGACCTGCACGGTTCTTACATCGGTAGCTGACCATCTGAGCTGTCTCACATATTCCCTGGCATATGACAACAGTCGCAGTCTACCCTTGTGTAGGACTGACGATCATTGTTTATATTATAATAAACATATTTTTTTTACAGTTACTGCGACTATGTGTCTCATATATGTATCATATTTGTATATATCTTGCTCTTTGCATAACTTAGTTTATTGTAAGTTATCCATCCTGAATTTTATTTACATGTATATGTTTTCCATATTTATTTGGTTCGGAAATTATATCTAACTATTCTTAGGACATAGATATACATATGTAGTCATTTTAGTTGCCGGTAGTGAGAGCTTCTGTACGTATTGCTCAAGCAACCCATCGATAGGCAACTGAGTTCGAGACTTGACAATATACAAAACCATTAATTATATTTCAGACTTTTGACAAAATATGGGTTTTTTCTCAGTGGTGGAGGTTAACTTAATATTAGTAAGGGTTAAGATAAAACAATAACACAAAAAAAATTTACATACTTTTACCTTTATTTAAAGAGTTGACATAATATGAATACATAATTATATTTGATACATGCTCGCCATCCTTTATCATCGTGCGCGGTAGTGTTATTTATGGTAGACTGTCGATGACGAGACACTTTCGAGAGCCTCGCATAACATTTCAGGCTCATTTATCATTGTGTAGGTTAGCATCCTTTAGGATAGGCTACCATCTTCGACAGTGCCGAGACATTTTTGAGAACCTCGCATAACATGTTAGGCTCATTTATCGTTGTGTATGGTTGGGAAGACCCTGGGATAACCGTATATATATATATGTGTGCGTGTTTATGTATGTGTGTATATGTATATATGTCTGTACATGCATATGTGTGTGTGCATGTATATGTGTGCATGCATGCGTACAAGTGTCCATCAGTGTCCTTTATTTTAGGCTGTGCGCTTCATCACAGTGTTCGGCATCAACCTTTATGTTAAGTCGTGCACATCGTTGAAGTGTTCGGCGCAAATCTTAATGTTATGCTGTGCGCGTTATTGAAGTGTACTGCAGCGCCCTTCATGTTATGCCACGCGCTTCGTCGCAGTGTTTTGAGTCATCCTTCATGTTACGCCACGTGTCACGGTGACGTCCTTTATGTTACACCACGTGTCACGGTGACGTCCTTTATGTTATGCCACATGCGTCGTTGAAGTGTTCGGTAGCATCCTTTATGTTACGCCGCACACTCTGTCGCAGTGTCCTAGATACTTTCGAGAGCATCGCATAACATGTTAGGCTCCTTCATCGTTGTGCATGGTATCATTCTTTATGATTGGCTGCCGATGATGAGACTTTCTAGAGCTTTGAGTAACGTGTTAGGATCCTTTATTTTTGTGTATGGTAGCATCCTTTAGGATTGGCAACCAGCTTTGACAGTGCCGAGACATTTTTTAGAGCCTCGTGTAACGTGTTAGGCTCATTTATCACTGTGTATGGTTGGGAAGACTCTGAGATAATCCTTGTGCATATTTTGGGAAGACTGAGATAACTTTCCTGGCTTGGAATGCAAGCGTAAGGTGTATATCATCTAGTAGGAAGAATTTGAATGATAATCTAATGTGAGAAGACTCTGAGATAACCCTCCTGGCTTGACATGCAAGAGCATGAAGTATTTCATCTCGTAGGAAGGACTTAAATGCTAATTGATTTTGGGAAGACTCTGAGATAACCCTCCCAGCCTGGAATGTAAGCAGTTTGTGTATATCATTTAGTATGAAGGACTTAAATGATAATAGATTTTGGGAAGACTCTGAAATAATCCTCCCTGCTTGGAATGCAAGCGTGCGATGTCTGAGACATCCTCTCGCTTGGAATGCAAGCATCTGATATATATCATCTGGTAGGAAGGACTTAAATGATAATTGAATTTGGGAAGACTCTGAGATAACCCTCCCAGCTTAGCGTGCAAGAGCATGATGTATATCATCTTGTAGGAAGGACTTACATGTTAATTTATTTTGGGAATACTCTGAGATTACCCTCCCAGCTTGGAATGCAAGAGCATGATGTATATCATCATGTAGGAATGACTTAAATTTGAATTGATTTTGGGAAGACTCTGAGATAGCCCTCTCGGTTTGAAATGCAAGTACTTGATGTATATAATTTAGTAAGGACTTAATTTATAATATAATTTAGGAAGACTCTGAGATAACCCACACTATTTTTTTTTAGCGCTATCAACGAGGTTCAGCCACACGACGTCGAGCGCTGCCTGCCTTCACCCAGGTCCGGCCTCAACATGCCGACCCCGCTCGCCGTCACCCAGGTCTACCCACACGACGCCGACCTCACTCGCCATCACCAAAGTCCGGTCTCACGATGCCGACCTCCTGCCATCACCCTGGTCTGGCTGCACGACGTCGACCCCCACCCCCCTTGTTCTTCGACAGAGTTAGTCTTGGTCAGAGTTACTAATATATCTTTTTCAGAACATTGCCGAGCACCGACGCAGCCTGGTCTCTAATGTTTCTTTTTCAGAACAGCGCATCGCCGACAGAGAGCGAAGCAGAATAACATGTCACGATTTTTTATTTTAAAGAATTATTTGGATGTGACCAGAGGTACTAATTTTTTTCAGTGCCATTAACTAGATCCAGCCAGATGACGATGAGCATCTCCTCCCGTCAGCACGCAGTGTCGAACACCGGACGTGCAGCCAGCCAGGAGCAGCGTCGCACACCGGACGTGTAGCCAGCCAGGGAGCAGCGTCGATAGGTATCTTTCGACGCCATTAGAAGTAGAGGTTACACATCGCCGATAGCAGTTTTCATATTCAATACCTTTTTTATTTTAAATTTTAAGAAAATGTATAAAAAATGTATAAAATGTTTTATTAAAAAAATTTATTAATATAAATTAATTTGTTTTTATTTATTTATGAGATGTTATATATACATTCCTTTTATCTTTATACTTGCTAGCATCCTATAAAATGTTTGCTTTCCTCCGAGAGCTACGTGTAATTTAAATTTCAAAAATGATTATTTGACATTATGCAATAAGTAAGCAGCAACGTCAATGCTGCCGGTACGAGAGCTTCGTGTGATGTCATTTGCACATTAACTTACACACGAAACTTTTAACCTTGTGTTAGACTTTAAATGCAGCCAGTACGAGAGCTTCGTGTGACGTAATTTGCACATTAACTAAAAAACGAACTTTATGTAATAAGAATAGGCCTTAAATGGCTCCGTGATAATTTCCGTTATCGGAGGTGATGCATATGTTTTGGTGACAATATCTGATTCGGAAATTAGACTATGCTTATATGCTGTGAGAACTGTGAGAAGTTGTATGCCAGGGGGCTATGAACACAAACATTCTTCGACTAATATGAAGGGTAACTGACTGGTCAGTTTCGAGAGTCTCGCGTATGTAATCAGTTAAAAATTAAACTTCAATTTAATTTTTGAAATAAAAATTTTAAAAAAAATATTTTTAAAAAATTTTTAATTTTATACTAGGTGGCAATGAACACAAACATTGTTCGGCTAATAGGAATGTACCATTCTTGTTAGTTAAGAGAGCCTCGCATAGCTCATCAGTTAAAAATTAAATTAAAATTTTAAAATAAAAATTTTAAAAATTAATTTTTTCAAAAATTTTCAATTGTATGCCAGGGGGCAGTGAACACAAACATTCTTCAGCTTATATGAATGGTACTGCCTTGTTAGTTTCGAGAGCCTCGCATATCTAATCAGTTAAAAAAAGTATGTTTTAATTAAAAAATTTTAAAATAAAAAAACTAACAAAAACAAATATTTTTTTTAAACTTTCTAAACATTATATTGTGAGAGCCTCGCATGGCCAATCAGATACGAGAGCATTTTGAGAGCCTCGCATAGCCAATCAGAGCTCACCCGTCGGGATGAATGTGTGAACAGGAACGATCGGCGAAGACGTCATCGGCTCCCGGGGGAAACGCCACGCCAGCTCCCCCGCTTCCCTGCCAGGTGTCAGGTACGCTATAACCGGCTATTTATAGCTACTGACTTAAAATTCAAAATGACGAAAAACGCATGTTGAAATTTCTTGGGGTTTTTGGTTCATGAACTGGGACACTTCCTTAACACACTAGTGAAGGTTTCATATTGTTGTTTTGAATCTGTGGGTCGGCCCCTAAATTTGGCCTAATTTGACTTTTCCATTAGGCCTATGTGCACACTGGGTCTAAAAAGGTTGAATTTACTATTATTATTTTCGTATAAAACATCATAATTTTTATATTTAGACAGAAAGTTATATTTCGGTATGTGCGTGTGATTACACTACCACTACGTTTACATTTGCCAATATAGTTCCTTAATTACAATTTCAACATTTGTTATTTATTCAGCTAATTGTGAATGATAGTATAAAACGCTTAATTTAATCGGCATTTGAAGTTAAACCTGTCAAGTGACAATTACTAAGTTAGAATTTGGACAATTCGAGCAAGATCTAACTTAATCTCTCGTTTTTGCGATAGACAGGCCAAAAACGTTTTTGAAGACAAGTGCGAAAAATTATATTTCACACATCTCAATCAGCCCATTGTTGACCCAATATTGGCTGTTCACGGTTAACAGAGCACTTTTGAAAGCACTGCTTAGGATATTAGTTTACTTCTTATTTGTATCCTTCTGCCATATGTAAAAATTAACATTGCCGTGGGCGTGATCACTTAATATTCAGGCACTGTCAATGTTAAAGTGTGTGACCGTTACGAATATTAATGTGTTACTAACATGGAGTGGAGTAGAGAGGTTTGGACGACTCTTGATGAGGGTTACGTGACGTGAGTATGGAGCAGCGCAGGAATACAAGGGTGGGGGAAACGGGAGATCCTAGAGAAAACCCACCGAAGAGCGGCATCGTCAGGCACTTTTCCCACGTACGAAAATCCGGTGAGCGATCTCACCGAGAATCGAACCCGTTTTGTTTTGGTGATAGGCGAGTATCCCAGCCGCTACGACACCTCGGCCCGTGTGTTACTAATATACAAATTCATAATATAAATGGTATAAAATACGAAATAATAACCACAATTGCCATATAACGTTGCAATATAACGTTAAGTATTACGAATTATTATTATGAATTCGCATGTCAGTTGTACTGTAACATGTCTTGTTACGGGAAGTGGTGTTTTTCAAAGGTTTCTTCCAAAAGCTAATATTAAGGATTTTGATTTACTGGTATAAGTTAGCTAAAATAATAATGGCAGAAAATAAAACATCCGAAGAGATAAACCTAATTCAGGAACATCACCACACGGTCAATTAGGGACATCTGATACATGTCTCACGTGTATCGGCGAATGGCTAGTGCAACACACCAGTATAAGTCTATTCTTCGAAGTTAGGATCGGTGGGCGACTTAAACTATTTGAACTCTAGCGAATATGTCGTCTGACCATCGAATCTCGGAAGGTCGGAGGAAATATCAGAAAAAAATGCTAGAAAAAGAAAGAAAGAAAATACTACACTGAAAATTAGATTCCCATGGAAAATAATGTGAATAGTGCTGTAGAGAGAATAAGCAAACTTGGGTAGCGCATGTGTAATAAATAGCTGACAGTGTGCAGTGCGAAGACTCATACACAAAACAGGACGTGATACACGCTAAAAATAAACATAGAATAACCTTTAATAGCAACACAACAACTACTGCCAAACACTACTGAACGAGTAACTCGACACTGGTGGAGCATCTTCTGTTACTAAAATCAAAACTGTGTTAGTGCACTGTACAGAAAAAATGTAATAAAACTGTGGGATTAAAACCATTAGCAATAATAGCAGCGTGTCTTCAAACTCCAGAAAATTATGTGTGAACTTTAGCATATTACCTCAGTTAAAATTCAACAGCAAATAAACTCAAAAGCATTTATGTGTGTAATTTAAAATTTACTGTCAGTTGCAAGATGTTTCTCTAACTTGACTCTCCACTTCTCTACCACTTCTTTATGCCTTGGCTTTAGCTCATCTATTTAAGATGATCGCCAGAGATAATCAAAACTGCATCGAAGGAATGTGTAGCAAAATGTTTAGAAATTTATTAGAAAGTATTAAAAACAATGTAGAAACTACAAGTCTTAATGTTCCGAAGGATGAATTTACAGTTCACTACACGTAATAAATTATATTCATTTACTGTGGATACTTGATGACTGCCGAAAATTCGTGAAAGTAGAAATAATGTCACAAAACTTAGTTAAAATGCGTATAGCACACGCCTGCGTTGAAATACGCCGGGTCTAGATACAAGGTCCAGATGTCGGCTGCTAACTTCAGAACTATGTAGGTACATTAATCTTTGACTCTTCAAAACATATTACGTTACAACACTTAAAAAAAACGCTGTTTCCAACCAGAATGAACAACTAATTAACATTCTGAAAACATTTAAAATATCTTGAAAAACAAAATTAAATAACCCCAAAAAAAAAAAAATATATATATATATATATAAACAATACGCTCTGATATTTACATGGAAAATAAACACGTAGCGCATGACAAATAAATTGGCAAACTGTCAATAAAACATTTTGAATTAACCAAAATGTTAACAGGTCCAAACTCAACCTAGTTAAACACGTAATCAAACTGTTGACAACAAGACATGAAAATATCTTACGTAACATTTTTGAACCATACGTCACAAGCGTAACGATGTGATGCTGTGTACTAAAACTAGATGTAATATAAATGTGTGGTTAAATAATATTGCTATTACTTAAAATTGCATGTGTAATACCTCACTCTGCAAAGAATGTTAATCCTCTGATATAATGTAATAATATGTGAAAATATAAGTGTACTTTGTCCATTACACGAGAGTTTTATACAATTTCAAGTAGCTGGACATTGCTATACAGTAGGCTTATTCAGTCCATCATTAACTGTGGTATTTTTACTTTGAAGTGAAGTAAAGGCACTCAAGTACAGTACAGCCCTAAAATTACTCTGACGCTTGTGGAACAAATACTGCCACACAATTTTTATGAAATTGCAGTTTTTACAATTAACTATGTTTAAAACTGAAGCAGTAAAACTTTTACCTAGATGACAGAATTTTTCAACACTATTTCGACTGGGGACAAATTAATTGTAGAGTAAAATAATTTTATTTTATCTAAATCTCCTTACTTTGGCCGATGATGTAATAAAGAGCCATTATCACTCGACGTTAATTATCTGACTTTCCTTGCCAGTTAATGAAACATCAACGTTCTTAGGTATGAAAAAATTTTGAAATATAAAACAATTCAAATGCATCGCATATATTAATATCCACTTACGGCTCGTGAGAACGCTTGAAAAGAGTAAAGACAGGTTCAGTAGTACGCATATAGTCAGTGCATCAAATTACGACTTTTATTCTTACTGTATACTTTCAGTATTGTTACTCAAATATGGAACAAGAATTTATGTGAGGTGTTCAGAAACGCTATCTCTATCGAGCTAATTCCCAAAATATGTTTTTCGGGTTACATATTACATATAATAATACATTTAACAATCCTTCATATTTTTTCCTTGCCAATAAGTATCTGAAAGTATTATTATGTATAACAAACTGAAAACAAAAATAATTTAAAGAAGTAAGGTACGGTATGTGTTTATAGTTGCATTGACAGGAAACAGTGCAAAATTTAAGCTGGAAAGGAGTAAAAAAATGGAAGGAAAGGAATCAACTTCAAAAATGTATTTTGTATCACCGCCTCCTAATCAGTGTCTTCCAAAGATATAAGTTGGAAAGTCAATAAATAAAAATTCCAAACATAACTAATAGAACGCAACATAAATTTTTCTTACCGAATTGGAACAATAACACACACATGTACATATACAGGATGTTATACATGTGTAAGCCTATATACGTGTGTGTATTCACACATGTAAATATACAGAATCTCATGTATTTTATAAATGTGTGTGTATGCACACATATGTACATATACAGGATGTAATATTTGTGTTTGTATTTACGCATACGTATATGTAAATAATATCATATAAATAGGCGTCCTGTAAAAATTACACAAGATGTCCTGTAAATACATTAGTCAACCATGAAACTGCCTATAGGTCTTGCAATGACCTGTAAAGTTATCACAATTTTACCTTCGTGAAAATTCCACGGTTTTCGGGGTACATATAAAACTCGGGGTGTAAAACATTCCAAGACAAGGCGGGTTTTCTTTTATGCTTGTTAAGATCTCTATAAAGTGCGAATATTACTGTTGCCTCCCAGAAATGTGAGTGGAAGAGGTTGCTCGATCCTTATTCAGTGAACTTTGTGAAAAGTTGTGTGGGAGTATTTCCACAATTTATTAATTCATTACTGGTTTAGCTGTGATGCACCATAATGGCATCGAGCGCAAGTAAAATTTTCTAATATAAAGCGTAACAACGTTCATAATTCTTATGTTCCCAACTTTCATTTTTGTTAAATTGGTTAATTTTGGTGGTAATAATAATTATAAATGAGAAATACCTTCAATTAAACAGAACATGTGGTGAGCAGTTGTAAGTAATATGATATAGTTCCTGGTTAGTTTCTACTTAACCCTTCATTCCCAGTGTAGACAATTGCCTATATGTTGCACAGTAAGGTTATATTTTGACTGGTACTGTACACTGTGAAACTCAGTGCCCAATCATCTTCTATGTGTGTAACTGATTCATAAACAGTGCTACTGCTATACGTTATGACTGGTTCATTTCTCCGACCACTAAACACGTCTGCAGCTCATTGGTTGTATTAACGATACATATTCTCTAACAACTTAAGTACAGCACGCATCAAAAAATGTATTTTTTGCAGCACCAGAAATCTTAAATTAATGTAGGAATGACATGATTAAAAACCAATATAGTTTGTTTAAAAAAACCAACATTTTATCACATCCCACTCTTTATTTGTAGGCATTATATAACAACGACCTACTCTGCTGAGAAACTTGTCATCCAAGACTGGATAACGGAGTGAAGCACCCACATTACCGTTCGTGTCATAAACGTGCAATGAAAGAATATTTTTTGTTTAGTTTTGCTGTAGGTAAAATTTCCTAAGAGTAGAAATTTTTATTCATTTACATTCTAATAATTTAGTTGAACTCTTCGGTTCCTATTACAGAGCATTGTAAACAAACATTCTGTCAATAAAATAGAATTTAATATATTTTACAAATTTCCGATTGCTGAGCATTGTAAATAAGCATTTCTGTCTACAAACTCGTATTTCATATATTTTGGAAACTACGATGATGTATTTTTTAACATCCAGTTATAATTTTAATGTACAGCATTATCACACTTTGACGAAATTTGTGTGCATTTGTATTAAACTAAAAATTTTTTATGAACACTAGTCAACGCAATGTACAGATATCGAAAAGAATCCATTGAGATAAGAATATATAAAAATCAATCTCAAAAACGCTACTCTAAGTCAAATACTGCAAACTTAAATTTTTATGTTTTTCTCTCAACCGCTTACATAACCAAAATTATTGTTTTATTTTATTTTTGTAAAACGTTTAATTATTACGACCACTACCACTCGTCATATGGATGAAATAAATCGTATATATACAGGTAGTAGCCGTAAATACACTTTAATATTTACATTACAGTTTCAGTTTTCAGCTACATGTTTAAAGTCGACAGCTGGAAAAAAAATTGTCAAATTGAATTTTTTAATATACTACATGAGGAAATTGTTTTAAAACAAGAGGGAAATATTTATGTGGTGGCGGGAAGTTAATAAGGTTTAATATATGGTGCTGCTATTTTGAGGGATGCCAACATAAACACCAATGTGTACATTGGTGTTTATGTTGGCTACTGGTTTTTTTTTTCGTTTTGAAAAAAAAATTGTTGACTATGAGAATACTTAAAACCAAAATGATTCATCAAGTAATAATAAATTTTATTGAGTTGTCTTTAGAATATCGGGAATATTAGCAATTAACTGCTATAAATTTTCCACGGTAAACTGAGCACTTTTGAAAGCCCTGCTTAAGATCTACTTGTGTGCACGTTGTGTATTCTTCCACCTTATGTAAAATTAACATTGCGGTGGGCCTCGTCACTTTATTAGTGCGATGGTCAAGTTAAACTGAAATTATTAGAAAAGTATCTTGACACGCACCAAAGCTGCCGCTTGGTAGAAAGTGTTTATACTGGTGTCTAAAGGGCCAATTTACTACTTAAGTAAACACAGGGCGATTGGAGTTCAAAAACAATCTAGTTTTATTATTCCTTTAACAGGTTCATTGACATATAAGTTCCCTAGACAACTCCCTCCCGTTTATGTACGTGGATTACTTATAGTTCGCGTCGTGGGGGGGGGGGAATAATCTTCGTCGTACTTGCTGGGTGATTCCAGATATTCGTAGCACTCGCGGAACACTACTCAGGGTCCTTCACATACGCTGGATGACTGTACTTATCTGTTCGGCTGTGCTGGTAGGTGATTCTGCAGTTGAGGTCAGGTGACCTGGAACTGCAGGCCTCTGCGTCTGGTGTCGGCTGGTTCTCCTGGACTCGCTGCGCCCCTCCGGATTCTCGTCGGCGGCCGGCCGATGCTGACCCGCTCCGCGCTCCTCGACGCCCGTCCGCTGACTTCGTCTCCTGCTCCCGACGGACTGACTGCGTTTCTTCGGGCTCCTCCGGTTTTGTAGGGCTTCATCGCTATATTGGACTGCCCCCGCCACTGCAGGTAGCCGGGGACCGCCATGTTCCCCTGGGTAATCACCCGCGGGCGTGTACTCCAGCTCTCCGCGCTTGGGTCCAGCGTCTGCTGTTTTGTTTGAGTCGCCAAGTTTCTGCACTCAGTTCCGTCCGTGCGGAAATAATTGAAGGCGTCCTAGTCCTCCGGCTTGGCTGCTATTATTTCCGCCCGCTATTCCAAAAGCTCTCAGGGTTTCATATTGTGGTCAACAGCCTGGGACAAATCGCAGCCTCGCCATTCCTGCCTGCTCGCGGAATCTGGCGTCTGTCCCTCTGTTCTGCCTCGAGGTTTGTTGTTTTGTTCGTCGTCGTGTGAATGCTTCGGGATCTCCCCCTGGACGCTGCACTCGTGTTCTTCCTGATGTCACCTGCTACCGTGACCTCCCCATGCCGATGGTCGCTTCGTCCTAGCGCTGTCCCTTTTCGTCATGGTTGCCGGCCCTAAATCCTGACTGACGTACCCGCCTGTGCTTCGCTAGAGCTTGAGTACGGACGGATAACATATAGGGACGCCGCAGGCGTCAACACCCCACCGCTCTCTTCGTCCGTGCTCGCTCGAACTTCTTCCTCTTCGGGTTGTCCGCTGGGCTAGTCGCGGTTCTACGCGCTCGTTTGGCTTCGCTCCCGCGTGGCCGGGATGTAGCGAAAACCAGCTGGGGTGACTTCCTGCTTCTCTCCTCGTTAGGGAGCGGAGAGGGGCATTCCCCCTCCGCTACCGCGTGTCACTGGTCGTGTTTCGGAGGGGGCTTTAGGGTTTCTGCGTTACAAATCAGTTCTGGAGGGTAGAGTCCTCTTACAATTTGAACAATACCGCGCAGATCCCCAAACCCTAGGGTCGGAGCTCTTACCTGCCCCTAGCTCTCCGGCGATGGTGGTAGGGGGGGGGGGGTTGTCTCACTTTAAAATTGACCAAAAATACAAATATAATACACCCTGGGTACATCGTACATTCCTCTCACATCCTTCCCATTTCTTACACTGGTTCCTTACAGATAATTAAAAAAATACGGTAAATGACCAGTAAACACCGTTACATCACTTGTATACGATACATGAACATCGGTCAACCCTGAATAACCATGGCTACACAATGAGACTGCGGATTGAAGCCTCGGCAGACAATGATATCCGCCCTCAAAACTAGCGGTAAACAACTGTAAACAAAGTTGTTCATTCCTCGGGATGAACAAAGTCAGGCAGAGTCCTGGCTGGGGGCATGAGCACCCGTACTCCCATCTTACACACTAACATTACACGA
>NQII01004570.1:0-16877 GCA_002778355.1 Clitarchus hookeri
GTTTCCCCACATCTTCCATAATACCTGCCAGACCGTTGAGATAGTCTCAGTGCAGTCATGTTTCCCCACATCTTCCATAATACCTGCCAGACCCTTGAGATAGTCCCCGTGCAGTCACGTTTCCCCACATCTTCCATAATACCTGCCAGACCCTTGAGATAGTCCCAGTGCAGTCACGTTTCCCCACATCTTCCATAATACCTGCCAGACCCTTGAGATAGTCCCAGTGCAGTCACGTTTCCCCACATCTTCCATAATACCTGCCAGACCCTTGAGATAGTCCCAGTGCAGTCACGTTTCCCCACATCTTCCATAATACCTGCCAGACCCTTGAGATAGTCCCAGTGCAGTCACGTTTCCCCACATCTTCCATAATACCTGCCAGACCCTTGAGATAGTCCCAGTGCAGTCACGTTTCCCCACATCTTCCATAATACCTGCCAGACCCTTGAGATAGTCCCAGTGCAGTCACGTTTCCCCACATCTTCCATAATACCTGCCAGACCCTTGAGATAGTCCCAGTGCAGTCACGTTTCCCCACATCTTCCATAATACCTGCCAGACCCTTGAGATAGTCCCAGTGCAGTCACGTTTCCCCACATCTTCCATAATACCTGCCAGACCCTTGAGATAGTCCCAGTGCAGTCACGTTTCCCCACATCTTCCATAATACCTGCCAGACCCTTGAGATAGTCCCAGTGCAGTCACGTTTCCCCACATCTTCCATAATACCTGCCAGACCCTTGAGATAGTCCCAGTGCAGTCACGTTTCCCCACATCTTCCATAATACCTGCCAGACCCTTGAGATAGTCCCAGTGCAGTCACGTTTCCCCACATCTTCCATAATACCTGCCAGACCCTTGAGATAGTCCCAGTGCAGTCACGTTTCCCCACATCTTCCATAATACCTGCCAGACCCTTGAGATAGTCCCAGTGCAGTCACGTTTCCCCACATCTTCCATAATACCTGCCAGACCCTTGAGATAGTCCCAGTGCAGTCACGTTTCCCCACATCTTCCATAATACCTGCCAGACCCTTGAGATAGTCCCAGTGCAGTCACGTTTCCCCACATCTTCCATAATACCTGCCAGACCCTTGAGATAGTCCCAGTGCAGTCACGTTTCCCCACATCTTCCATAATACCTGCCAGACCCTTGAGATAGTCCCAGTGCAGTCACGTTTCCCCACATCTTCCATAATACCTGCCAGACCCTTGAGATAGTCCCAGTGCAGTCACGTTTCCCCACATCTTCCATAATACCTGCCAGACCCTTGAGATAGTCCCAGTGCAGTCACGTTTCCCCACATCTTCCATAATACCTGCCAGACCCTTGAGATAGTCCCAGTGCAGTCACGTTTCCCCACATCTTCCATAATACCTGCCAGACCCTTGAGATAGTCCCAGTGCAGTCACGTTTCCCCACATCTTCCATAATACCTGCCATACCTTTGAGATAGTCCCTGCGCAATCATATTTCCCCACATCTTCCATAATACTTGCCAGACCCTTGAGATAGTCCCAGTGCAGTCACGTTTCCCCACATCTTCCATAATACCTGCCATACCTTTGAGATAGTCCCTGCGCAATCATATTTCCCCACATCTTCCATAATACTTGCCAGACCCTTGAGATAGTCCCAGTACAGTCACGTTTCCCCACATCTTCCATAATACCTGCCAGACCCTTGAGATAGTCCTCGTGCAGTCATGTTTCCCCACATCTTCCATAATACCTGCCAGACCCTTGAGATAGTCCCAGTGCAGTCACGTTTCCCCACATCTTCCATAATACCTGCCAGACCCTTGAGATAGTCCTCGTGCAGTCATGTTTCCCCACATCTTTCATAATACCTGCCAGACCCTTGAGATAGTCCCAGTGCAGTCATGTTTCCCCACATCTTCCATAATACCTGCCAGACGCTTGAGATAGTCCCAGTGCAGTCACGTTTCCTCACATCTTCCATAATACCTTCCAGACACTCACACATATACTCAACATGATTAAAATTTTTTCGCTGCACCCAGTTGAGCAGTCTGTCTATGTGTCTGGGAATTTTCAAACAGAAATTTAGTAGAGTCAAAGTTGAATCACATGTCTGGGTTCTTGTTTATCATTTCACCTCCATCAACAATCATTGATTGAATCAAAGACTAAGATTTACTGTTTGCAAGCATTAACACCTAGAGTAGTCTTTTTATTTCAACTGCTCTTTGTAGAATTGTACATTCATGATACATGTTACATAAATAAATTATTTCCAGTACTCATTTATCATCAACGTTTGTTTGTTCTCTCAGGTATCTTCATAGTTGCTGCAAAGCGCACGCCATTTGGAACTTATGGCGGTAAGTTTGTCAAGACGAGCGCTTCCGAGCTGCAAGTCATAGCCGTGAAAGCTGCGCTGGCCGCCGGCAACGTCAGGCCAGAAGTGGTTGACTCCGTCGTTATTGGAAATGTTCTCGTGGTGCGTTGGCTGCCAGCCTCTAGCTAATAACATGTACTTGTTTTTGCTGTGTGCGGTTATTTTTTCAAGCGCTATACACTGGAAGGAATAATTTCTAATTCATATTACATGGTATAGACAATGTTGAGATTCCTGCAGTCTTAGAAAAATATAAATTAAAAGGTGTCTTGCATGCTGAATTCTTGAAGTTATTAAAAAAAAAAATTACTGGCTGTGCAACTCTTTTAAGTATATTAAATATATTTGCTCTATGAACAGGAAAGAAGACTATATTGTTACCAGAAGATAGAAGTTACAAAATCCAGAGCTTTGCTCAGTAATTGCGTCATATTTTTGGTTGGATAGTTTCGCAGTTTGGTTAATGAATGTAATGAATGCCTTAATTAATGAGGCAATTACAGGATGGACCTTGTTAATCCCCTTTCCCCATCGTGGTGAAGTGGGTTTGACTCCTGGAAAATCTTGAGTCCAGGTGTGTTCACCTGTGGATATTTGTGATGGCTGGAAGGTTTTCTCAAAGTATTATTGTTTGCTCCTAGTGTATTTTCTGTTTCTGCTTCGCCCTATGGTCTCGTCCCGAGTGTTACGTACATACGAGCACGGGTATGGGTCCTCAGAAGCCATGTTCGTCTATTTGTTATGGCGTTGCTACAATTTTGTGTTTTCGTACATAGTGGAAAGTGTATCTACCGAATGACGTATAAAGAATGTGTGTCGCAACAAGTGTGTTGTGTGGTGCAGACATCGTCGGCAGACGGCATCTTCCTGCCGCGACACGTGCAGCTGCGAAGTGGCATCCCGCTGGACCGGCCGGCCCTCGGCATCAACCGCCTGTGTGGCTCGGGGTTCCAGTCCATTGTGAACGGAGCGCAGGTAATTATTGCTCATTTGTAACGTATCTACACACTTACATGTCATTATCGTTGCCAGTTCCTCGAATATCCACTGTTTATCACGCGACGTCAGTGCTTAGACATTAGAATCTTTATATACTGTTTATGTATTAAAAATAGAGATGAGTAAATTAAGCTGCTTATTTTATATTTTCATAATGTGTTTGAGTAATGATGTACTGTAACTGTTTTATTGTTCTCAATAAAAATTTAATTTCCTGATACTTCTTTCTCCATTGATGTACAATTTTATGCAAATGTTTTCACATTCTCTCTTAAAAGGCTGGCTGTAGTATATAACATGTGAAAAGTTTACATAGTGTTTACATAAATCATGTTTTTTTTGTATTTTGAATTTTGTAAATGTTCTTGTTGAATGTTTGGTATCCTAGTTTCCAACCCAATCCTCCAAAATATATGCATATATCACATTACAATCTCAGTTAATAAATATTATTTTTTATATTATGTACTATTAGTAATAATATTTGTCATCATTAATTTTTAATACAAATGTTGGTTACATAAAAAAGTAAGCTCTTTCCATTCTACTTTGTCAAGTCTCAGAACAAAATCTTCACAACTGAATAATGAAATGCACAAGTTTTCATGCTTGCTGCCAATAGGAGGAAAAACTTTGCATATGCATTCAAAAAAATTGTGTAGGTAAATTGTGTCGGCCACAAAGTTAAAAATGTCAATTGACTGCAGTTTTTGCTTTACTGGTCTTGTGAACAGTTTTGGAATGAAGGTTTCCAGACTTGTAGGTTTTTGGTTATTCTTATATACCTATCTACTTTGCAATTGCCATTGTGAAGTAACCATGTATCCCTTCTTGTCTGTCATTGATAAAATAATAATAAACAGTGATGCTGTGACGGTTGAATAAAGTTTTGGAAGCCATTATATATGTTGTCTCAAGATATACATTTTGATAATGTTTTAAAAAAAAAGAATATCTGTGAAAAAATGGATGTATTCAAGATGTTTGGTATTCTTCGTCTTTAATATTGTGTTATGTCGCACAGTGTGGTGAGGACGGCTGTGATGGTGGAGAATGTGCAGTCAATTAATAGGTCAATTGGCTGTTTGTAGTTGGTCGGTTGGCAATATGATGTTGCACTACTTCGTGTCTCTGATAGTGTCACTTTGATGTAGTTAGTATTCCTCCCAAAAACCTCATCTGACTGATTTGAACATTGATTCATACTCACAAGAGGTTAAAGTAGTAATTTAATATCTACTGTACTTTGAGCTGCATTTGTTAAATGTAGCGTACCATTGTATGTGCACGCAGGCAATGAACTCACGTGGAGCTTTTGAAGTTATGCATTGTCCCGTACAGAAATGTAAAGTCCTGTGATTTGGCATCAGCTGTAACATTCACTTGAAACCTGCTCAAGTGTGTGAATTACTTTAAAAACCTGTACTCCATCTTCCGACATTAACAAGGAGTTGAAGAACTTGTACGACAGTAAAACATCCACACAAACTGCAGTTACGACCCTAGGTGGTAACTGGAAGTGTCTATTTGCAAGCAGGTATATTTTGTGATTGTGGCTCACTTNTAGTGTCTATTTGCAAGCAGGTATATTTTGTGATTGTGGCTCACTTCTGCACTAAAAATACACACGCTTTTACTTCTTGATGTTTAAATTTTTTCTGTTGTGGCAGTGATACTCTTTGACTAGCAAGCCAACTTTTTACAGGGAGAATAACAGATCAGAACTTTTCTGTTATGGATTAGNAACAAGGAGTTGAAGAACTTGTACGACAGTAAAACATCCACACAAACTGCAGTTACGACCCTAGGTGGTAACTGGAAGTGTCTATTTGCAAGCAGGTATATTTTGTGATTGTGGCTCACTTCTGCACCAAAAATACACACGCTTTTACTTCTTGATGTTTAAATTTTTTCTGTTGTGACAGTGATACTCTTTGACTAGCAAGCCAACTTTTTACAGGGAGAATAACAGATCAGAACTTTTCTGTTATGGATTAGNCAGTGATACTCTTTGACTAGCAAGCCAACTTTTTACAGGGAGAATAACAGATCAGAACTTTTCTGTTATGGATTAGTTAAGCTGGCATATGATGTTTCTATAAATATCAGTGTATTTAAATAAGTCGCCAGTTTTACGCTATTTGTATTATTTAACGTGAAATTTTCTGGCATGTCGATGCAAATGCCAGCTAGTTCCTAAGGTGTTGCCAGTTCAATTTTTGTCTTGATGTCCATGGTATGTTGAAGGTCAGGTGGTTATATTTAAATACCACTTTGTGTGGGTCCGAGACCATAGTGTACAAGCACACATTTTATTTTTGGTTTAAAGGGAACTGCAAACAACTTTCAGAAGATAGTCGAGTTGCATTTTTACAGCTTGGGCATTAAACACAATGTTAATTATTTTAAACACTACGACAGTATTACAATTAATTTATAATGATAATTAAGACTGTATATTGAATACTATATATGTGTCAATATGATGCTAAGTAGGAAAGTTTGTGAATGGTAAAATGTATTTTAGGTGTTGTAAATGCAATTTTACTGGGTGTTGCTCTGTGCAGTGGAATTCCTATTTTACACTTTCTGATTTTTCACTTTCTTGAATCTTGCACATATTTTCTTATAAGCCCTCTTCACTGCTTGTAGAGTACAAACTTTCCCTCTTACAGTTTTCAGTATTCTACATTTTTTCTTCTCTGTTAAAAATTATTGAAATATGTCTTTCTGGTATCATTGAACTATAATTAAATATTGCACTAATGTACTGTTGCTAGTTCATTCTGACGGGAGACTCGAAGATCGTCCTGACGGGCGGCACCGACAACATGAGCCAGTCTCCCTTCGCAGTGCGCAACATGAGGTTCGGCGCGTCGCTGGGCACGTCGTACGAGTTTGAGGACACGCTCTGGGTCGGCCTGACGGACACGTACTGCAAACTGCCCATGGCGCTCACTGCGGAGAAGCTGTCGGAGCAGTTTGGCATCACGCGCCAGGACACTGACAACTTTGCACTGCGCTCGCAGACACTCTGGAAAGAAGGTACATACACAGAGACTTTTCACAGCTGTCTGAACCGCACAAGACATTAACTTTACCTTCACATGTATAAGTTATAGCGTGTCTCAAACTCCATAATGACCTCTCTGGTACACGCGGATTTGTATTATCGTGTTAACTTAATTCCAAGCTGTGTAATGTTTCCAGAAATATTTTTGAAAAACAAAGGCGCAGCTTTGAATTCAGTACCATCTATTTTTTGGCCAAAAATTTTTTTTTTGCATAATTATACTATTAGTGTGAATAAATATTTTTAGTTGTTACGGCCGTATCATTCATTAATTAAATTATAATCAAATAAAATATTAATTTTTTAATTTTTAAACTAAGGTAAATAAGTTTTAAAAANGTTTGGCATCACGCGCCAGGACACTGACAACTTTGCACTGCGCTCGCAGACACTCTGGAAAGAAGGTACATACACCGAGACTTTTCACAGCTGTCTGAACCGCACAAGACATTAACTTTACCTTCACATGTATAAGTTATAGCGTGTCTCAAACTCCATAATGACCTCTCTGGTACACGCGGATTTGTATTATCGTGTTAACTTAATTCCAAGCTGTGTAGTGTTTCCAGAAATATTTTTGAAAAACAAAGGTGCAGCTTTGAATTCAGTACCATCTATTTTTTGGCCAAAAAATTTTTTTTTGCATAATTATACTATTAGTTTGAATAAATATTTTTAGTTGTTACGGCCGTACCATTCATTAATTAAATTATAATCAAATAAAATATTAATTTTTTAATTTTTAAACTAAGGTAAATAAGTTTTGAAAANCATTCATTAATTAAATTATAATCAAATAAAATATTAATTTTTTAATTTTTAAACTAAGGTAAATAAGTTTTGAAAAATTCTGTAAAGATTCAGAATAAACAATGTGTATGTACTGCGTGAAATTGGTCACAGAAGTTTCTTGTTTTACGGTCGTAATTTGTATGCAAAACGTGAATGTCGCAATAAAATATATTGCATTCATGCTCCGTAACGGGAATAACATCCTCCAGAACACAATGAACACTTCAGTGGCCAGTCAGGCAGATGTGTCTTTGTGAAAAAAGGATCTAGGGCGACGCGCTACATGTTTACCTGTAATGAACAGCAAGCTATCTTGTGGGAAACATAGCAACTGCACGTGGAGTAACGGTGCAGCTATCTAGTGGATAACGCAGCAACTACTTGCTGACGAAACAGCGCAGCCATCAATCACATTATTGTTGAATTTTGTGAGGTAAATGGCCTAGTGAAAATGTTTTACAAATTGTCTTTAAACCAAAGCAGTCCAAGAATGTTATAGCTAAAAAATTCAAATTACAGTTGCAGTATTCTGTAAAATGAAAAGTGGTTATTTTAAATACTAAAACTATTGCTATGATTAACATTTCAAATGATTGTTAGAGACCTGAAAAAGTAGATACTATTTAAAATATAAGTGTTATTTAAAAAAAAAAAAAAAAGTGTTATTTTTGTCAAAGATAGCTGTTATTTTCTTGCTACAAAAATGCAGGTTTCTGCATGAGAATTGCTCCCAATTTTTCATGTGCTTTTTATAAAGATATACATAATTTAAGAAATGCCACTTTATTCGTAAAACCTGAAATAGGCAGTGCTATTCGTATTGAAAAGCTGTGTTTTTTTAACAATTGCTATTTCCTTGCAAAAATACCTAACTCTCAGAAAAAATACAGCCACGTTTTTAAGGCAAAACCACTAGTTTCCTTTATCATCAGACAACATTGAAAACTATTTCACATTTTTGTACTTGAGATTTTGTATTCAGCCTGATACTTGGAACAACGGTCACAATGCACTGACAAGGGCATACTGTTTCATGAAGAGACTAATGTAAACAATTTATACACAATTATAAAAGCAGTTTAAAAAATAATAATAAAAGTGCCTTGTACGAACAGAAATAAAAAATTAGAGAAATCTACCTTTATGTTTTTGAACTATCTAAATTTTCAACCAGAGATTTTTTCATTAGGCCCACTGACAAAACTTTTCTTTGTTCAAAACTTGTCATTTTTTACTGCACATATGTACAAAAAATATGTATGATAAAAATAGAGTTAGCTGGAANATGAAGAGACTAATGTAAACAATTTATACACAATTATAAAAGCAGTTTAAAAAATAATAATAAAAGTGCCTTGTATGAACAGAAATAAAAAATTAGAGAAATCTGCCTTTATGTTTTTGAACTATCTAAATTTTCAACCAGAGATTTTTTCATTAGGCCCACTGACAAAACTTTCCTTTGTTCAAAACTTGTCATTTTTTACTGCACATATGTACAAAAAATATGTATGATAAAAATAGAGTTAGCTGGAAGAATACAGGATTAAAATACATGATTATTCAATTTAAAAATGTATTCTACATTAGTACATGTATATAAAAACATTTTTCACTGCCGAGCTACTTTGTTAAAAAATAAAGAATTGTTGAATAGAATGTGACGATGCGACGAATGTAAACAAACTCAGCGAGCTAGTTGGTGCAAATTCTGCAGACGTGAACACTACAACGGCGGGGTTTCCTAATTAACAAATAAACTTGCAGGGCCGTGCACTAGAATGTTCACTCAGTTACGCATCATCACTTGCGCTCATGTTGTCTATGGCCGTAAACACACGTGATGGAAAGTAAAATATGTTTTTGTTTATGGTGATAAATCAAAGAAATCTACTGGCCAACTCTGCATGCATTCATATTCGAATATGCAGAAACACATAAAATACATCGTAAGAAGCAAGTATGTGATATAAAACAATAATTTGGGAAAATACTACAGGATTTTGTACAGTTTGTGAATTACAGCTCAAACTTCCAAAAATCTTCATTTTTCGTTTTTTTATGTGAAATTTTGCGTTACTTTTTGCGTTATCGCGTTTTCTAAATTTTCAGGTCTCTAATGATTGTGCATGCATTGGCCGCGCCATATTTGTTGAACAATGGCATTAAAATGCAATGCTTCTTTTATAGCAACAGGAAAATGTGTGCATTACTTATATCTTTGAAACATATTTTTGCAGAATATAATGAAAATACAGTAACTGGGAAGCTATTTCAAATTAATTAATCAGAATTGGGCTGCTGGAGAGAAACACACAATGCAAAGCAATTACTTGTTTCCAAAAACNACTTGTAAAAACAAAGCTGAATATACTCAAGAAACATTTCCAGATGCAAATTAAATATAGTTACATATGGAAATTACAAAACTGGATTACTCGGAACTATTAATCAATAACATTTCTTGATTGACTTACAACATGTCAATACGTAAAATAGTACTTGCACAATTATATGTCTTGCGAGTGTCTACAATGCAGTGCTTTAACAGCAGTTAGCAGCCCGCTTAACAGAGATATCTTTAAATATGACAGTTGTGTTTACTTTCACCACTTTGATAAGGGGCTGCTGTTGGCGTAGTGACGGTAGTTCTCGCCTCCCACATTGGTAAACTGGGTTTGACACCCGGTGGGGTCACTCTCAGGTTATTGCACGTGGGAATTGTGAGGAAATGCTGCTGGTCAGCAGGCTTTCTTGGGGATGTTCTGTCGCTCCTTCCCCTTGCTGCTCTGTACCCACCGCGCTTCATCCTCCTCTGCTCTCAGACTTTGTTATTAAGAGCCGCCCCAAACTCTCTCTCCACCGCAGCTGTTAGTCGTCGTGTTGTGTTGGCAGCCAATGACAAGGGCTACTTCAAGGAGGAGCTGGCTCCGGTGTCACTGAAGGTGAAGGGCAAGCAAGTGGAGGTGACTGTGGACGAGCACCCTCGGCCCCAGACCACACTCGAAGGACTGCAGAAGCTGAACCCCGTCTTCAAGAAGGATGGCGTCGTCACCGCGGCATCTGCTTCCGTAAGCTCTCTTCCCTCTATCCCTGTTTTCTGGTATAATCCATTCACGTTATCTTTGATACTTTTGAAAAGAACATTTGAAAAATCACCCTAGAAGTTACATGTTCAATTGGTTATAAAAATATATATATGGAAAAAGGTTTTGTCTTGCTTTTAGCACTGAAGCACTATNCCTAAATTTACTGCCACAGCTTGAGATTCTCATATTTGTTGATGTTGTTTATCTGTAACTGATGAGTTATTCTGTTTGAGATATGTTTAGACTGTTGTTCTCGTCATTGGTAGACAGATAGTAAAAGTGGCACTGAAGAAGTGTCTTTGAAAACAACTTAATATTGTTTGTAGGTTTATAATGCTAAAATGTACTTAAATAATGTTTATCATAATCGTGTAAACACAGGTTAATTTTAATCTGCATTGTGGTTGTAATAATTAGTAAAGTTTTTTCAGTGTATTGTACTGAAGTGTTACTACAAAAGGAAAGGTCCTTGTTTTAAGTATATGTTAAGCCACATGCACACACACCATTTACTTATTCCAAGCTACATGTTGGAAACAATAACCCTGCCTAGAAAGTTAAACCCCTTTTAGACACGGTGCAGTAAAACACAGGAAAGTACGAAATCTGGGGGTTTATAAAAGTGGTCTAACTGTAGGTGAACAGAAGTTGTCAAACAGCAGTACAATAAAACAGACGGGAGTGACCTGGCTGTGGTTCATTGGCTACATCATCAGAATGGCATCCTACACGATGATTAGGGCCTATTTTATGTTTTAATATTTGTAATGTAAAACACAATTTCATTATAGAAAATCTTTTAAAGAATTTTCTGAAAATAAAAGTAGACTTTACAACTAGAATATTTTTTAAAAGGATCACATTACATTGCCCATTTACAAGGTGCCTTAGAAAGAGTTGCAGGATCGCCTAACTTTCTAGTTGGTCAAAGTACCGGTACTGTCTACAAGACCATCAGGAAACATTTGTGTGATTCAGCTGGAGTCTCATGGTGTTAAGACGTCACCTCTAATGTACAATTGTTCTATGGAAGTGGGCGTTGAGACATCACCTCTAGTGTACAATTGTTCTATGGAAGTGGGCGTTGAGATGTCACCTCTAGTGTACAATTGTTCTATGGAAGTGGGCATTGAGACATCACCTCTAGTGTACAATTGTTCTATGGAAGTGGGCGGTGGAGAAGCAGACTTGCAGACATCCACAGGGGTCAATATGTCTGCTCACATGAACTTCCTATGTTAAGCATTTTTGGGCTTTCATGCTAAAGGTTTATTTTTCTAACACCCATTACGAGCAAATTCATCATCTAGCATGGCAAGTTAGAAGTGGTCATTACTATTTACTAGCCTTGCTCTACGGAAGCAGTGAGCTCGGACTGTGTTGTGGATATTACTGACATCTCTACCCAACTTGTCTTGCAGTCGTAGCTGCAGAACATTTCAATTAACTCGTATGTTATGGTTGTGCAAAATGTTAGAGTGAGTTTGAGATTGTGTGTATGCATGACTATTAGAATGAGAAACAGATATAGAAAATGAGACAGTGAGATAACGTGGTTTGTGTGCATGCATATTTGCATGTATGTGTGTGTGTGTGGGAGAGAGAGAGAGAGAGAGAGAGAGAGAGAGTAGGTAAAAGTGAGCATGAAGGAGCATTTGAAAGTGAGGACGTACTTGAGTGTGTGAAATAGAGGTGGGAGAGAGTGATAATGATAATGATAGTGCTAGAGCTAGAGTTAGAGAGAGATAGAGGTAGATAGAAGCAGATAAATTAGATAAGATAAAGGTAATACAGATAAGATAAATAGGTAGGGAGATGTGGATGGTGCTTATGAGCCAAGGTATCATTGCTGAGGGATATTTTACAAAAATATCTATAAGTCTTGCAAAATATATTTTCAATTAATGTTGAACAAAATGGAATTTTTTAATCATACAGAATTACTATACTTACTAATTTGTGAAAAAGAAAAATGAGTGTGGCTGGTAGGTACCGTAACATACGTTTCACAGTAATTTTGCTTAACACACACCACTTGCTAACATGTAAAAAGTAAGTTGTGCTTGTAATGAGAGAGTACATATTCTTNTAATTTTGCTTAACACACACCACTTGCTAACATGTAAAAAGTAAGTTGTGCTTGTAATGAGAGAGTACATATTCTTGGATAACATTCCGGTATGTGGTTAAGAGATGTCGTGCAGCACTGCTAAGTGGCGACGGTTAGGAGGGAGATTGTGTCTTCCTTAATGCCACGGGAGTCACCGTAGTTGCGTGTGTGTCGCAGGGTATATGTGATGGTGCGGGGGCTGTCATCCTGGCCAGCGAGGAGGCAGTGAAGGAACAGGGACTGAAGCCGCTCGCGCGCCTGGTCGGCTACTCCGTCGTGGGTGTGGAGCCCAGCATCATGGGCATAGGCCCGTCTCCCGCCATCAAGAAGCTGCTTGGAGTGGCCGGCCTGNCGTGGGTGTGGAGCCCAGCATCATGGGCATAGGCCCGTCTCCCGCCATCAAGAAGCTGCTTGGAGTGGCCGGCCTGTCTCTCTCCCAGATTGACCTGGTCGAGGTAACTACACTCTGTGTTGTGTTCTCCAGCCAGGTTCAAGAAAATATCAGTACTTTGAGATATGTGTACAAATTTGTGGTGATAAGAGAAAGTGTAAGGGCTGGCAGAATTCATAGAAAACTTGAAATGGGGTCGTAGGGACACGTCATGAGAGCGGGAAGTGAAAGGTTGATGAGGAAAATGCCGGAGTTAAGTAGAGTGGAAGAATGTCACAAGGAAGACCAAAGCAGAAAGATACATGCTGAACCTGCTTCACAACTACTTACCCTAGGANAGTGGAAGAATGTCACAAGGAAGACCAAAGCAGAAAGATACATGCTGAACCTGCTTCACAACTACTTACCCTAGGGAAACATATGACTATGGAAAGAGGAGTACTTGGCAGGTGACAGTACACATTGCAACATGCAAAAATATGTTACAGGAGAATATTTGTTTCCTTCATTTTGAAACAAGACTTTACCAGGTTCGCTGCCGTAAGCATGGCGGAGGTGTGGTTGGGGAAGAGATGGAATGCTGNATTTTGAAACAAGACTTTACCAGGTTCGCTGCCGTAAGCATGGCGGAGGTGTGGTTGGGGAAGAGATGGAATGCTGGATTGGGGAAATATGTAGTTGTCATCCACTATTTCCAACCTTTGACTGGGTCAGCGTAGCAAAATGTCTGCCTCTCCTATGTCTTCACCACTCTCTCTTCTTGATATTCCTGCAATCTCATGTTACTACTGCCATTATTTGTTCCTCCCATCTCCTTGGGCTACCCTGAGCCTTCTTCCTGTGTATTTAAGTTCCATCACTTAGTCTCTTGGCTCTCATTCTCTGTACATTTCTAAGCCACTTCATTCTTACCTGTTCAACACTCTCATTCAAATCCTGCACTCTCTTGCTTGTACAACTTTGTTCTTAATCTTGTTCTGTCCTGTAGTCAGCATGCTTTTCGTAAACCTCATGTGCATCGCCTTTGTTCTTGTTTCATCCACCTTGTCCTCATATGTGACATGTACAACACTTGTTTGCACCTCAGTGGCGCCTTTTGTTGTTGCACACCAAATCTCTCGTAGCCTTACAGAAGGCATCTCCCTGCTATCTCCTTCTAACTACGTATTTCTTCCGTGTTTTTTCCTCCAGTTTGTACTA
Source organism: Clitarchus hookeri (assembly GCA_002778355.1). NCBI lineage: Eukaryota > Metazoa > Arthropoda > Insecta > Phasmatodea > Phasmatidae > Clitarchus > Clitarchus hookeri. The sequence goes on from NQII01004570.1 coordinate 14,020, forward strand.
TGCTTTGTAGGCATTTAAATGTTTCCACCAGTTTCACTTGATACCGTATAGTTCTACAGATTTCCTAAGCTCCTTACATTTCCTTGTTCCTTGATATAACCATGGCCTTACTCTTTCTGGTGCCGAGTTTTATTCTGCATTTTCTCCCTTCCTCACTCCAAACCCTCAGCTGTTCATGCACCTCCTCTAAGTTTTCTTCCCATGCTATCAAGTCATTTGCAAACAGCATGATGGGAGTAACCTGAGAAAACCAACCTTCCTTTGGCAGTTGTCTGGTATTGTAAAAGTTACCTGTCAAGTATTCATCTTTACTTAGTCATCTTTTTCACTTCGGAAAAGTTGTGAGGAAGGAAAAATGGTAACATCCGCACTGAGTCGGTAGCCAAATCAGGGTCGACACGTATGAGACGGCATGAGGCTGTGAGGCACACTGTCACCGCCAGAAAGTGGCTGAGGTGTGGCTGTGGCTGTGGCTGGAGAGGCAGCGATGGGGAAATGTGAGTACCTTGACGCGAGATGTCGGGGATAAAGACGGCAGACTACGTCACGACCGGCCAAGGGTTCTATTTGTGCCGGGCAGAGGCATGGGTTAACTTACGCTGCTGGAACTTGTTATTACTGACTGTGAATTGGCTTTTGGCTGTGGTATAGTCGGACGTGTGTTTTTCCTACACGGCACAAAATCAGGCATGGGTTTCACTTTTCTCAGCGCTATGGGCGTGGGTGCGTTCACTGATTTACGTGACTGGTTCGTGGCCCGGGGTAGTTCCCGGCGTGGCTGCAGCGGCTGCGATGGCGGTGGCTTCTTGGCCGCCCACTGTACTTGGGTGGTGGTGGAGCTGCGACTGGCGGAACTGGCTGTTCGGTGGGGTAGACTGCTGGCTCTTTACCCTGAAAGTAGGGATTGGCAATACCCAAGGGTACTGACTATCCTCGGCGGAGCTACGATGGGAGGTGAGGCCTCACCAGTTGTCGGCAGCTTGTGCTTGTTCCCGTGGGGTTAAGCTGCTGAAGGCAGTCGGCGAGAGGTTATAGATGACTCGGCTATGCTTGTCAGCACAATAGTTGCCTATTTTGCTCGCCACTTCGTACCATCTGTGTTGGTGAATGGCATAAGGAGAGGCACTATGGTCTGCCACCTTGAGAAGAGCAGGTGACAAACTCCCCTAGCTAAGTGTAAAGCCAGTCGTGGCCAAGTCAACCTGAGTCTGACCTGTTTACACCAACCGGCGAAGTTCAACGCGGTGGGTTACTGTGGATGTCCGACAACGACATGGATGTGGTCCAAAAGGGGTCAGGCCCCCAAGTCCAGTCTAGTCACTCAAACCGGCGAAAGTACAACGTGGTGGACGGAGTGAACGGCTGGTCTGATTGTCTAGCCGCCTTATGGATTGAGTTTCTCGTGGTTGTGGCTCTACCGTACGTGTGCACCAAGTGCCTTTGCATCCCTGGTCCACAGTATGGGTGGCCGTCTAATGTGTGTGTTTACGACGTACTAGTGTCCGGTTAAGGGAGCCCGCAGTCCTACGCTAAGTTCGGCAAAAGTGGTTTNATGTGTGTGTTTACGACGTACTAGTGTCCGGTTAAGGGAGCCCGCAGTCCTACGCTAAGTTCGGCAAAAGTGGTTTTCAACTCCCGGTCCCCTACTTTCCTCTAGTAGGCTAACGTCTACAAGGAAAGAATTCACTCTAGAAGTAAGTACTTGGAAGTTAGCAAAGAGAACAAGTCTATTTCAAGAGGAATAGACCCGGTGGCCTGTACTGTCTCTTAACTTAGGCAAGTGAACCGGAACGGAAGTTTTCTACACAAATCCAGGTGAAGGGGACCTGATTCTATCCTAGACAAAGACAGATGCGGCTAGGAAGCCATAAAAATAACTAGGCCCTAAGTAACTCTAATGCTTGTTTTCCAGAAGGGGCTCGGGGGGGTGTCACCACCAGAATGGTGGTGAGTGCCTTGGAGGTGGCGAAGAATGTCTTTGGGGGTTGCTGAAGAGCCAGAAGATCTGGCTGGTAGAGTTAGTCCCTCTTGAGGAAGACGTTGAGCAGAGAGCTCCAGCACTAAGAAGTGGTGCAGTGAGCTGCCGTACGTCAACTCGCGTTTCTCGGCCCGTGCGCTCTCCTATATGGAAGGCCTGCTGTGGGTCCTTCGGCTCCCTTAGGTGGCACCTGCCGCAATCTCTTGTGGGAGGTTGGAAGTGCCTGCGAGCTTAAGGCCAATGCTAAGCTGCTTGGCTGGCTTCAATTACATACGCAGGGAAGGTGACTCCAGACACGTGACATCTGACACAAAAGGCGTGAACGGCCTTGCTGCTGTATTCTTTGGTGGCCCCGCGTCTAGGGGTAAGCTGGTTGGTTTCGGAAGCCAGTCTTCCTGGGTTCAAACCCCGCTCGATGTGACGTGATGCCACGAGATGAGGCGGAGTCATGGTATTGTCAGACTTGTCACGTGTCAACCTTGGGAATATCTACCAGCCATAGACAGTTAACTGGCATTGCAGGAGATGAGCATTTGGCAGCGGCGTCTAGGTATAATGTAGTGATTTTGGCAATGTTACAGATAAACGAAGCATTTGCGGGACAGACACTGGCATGTAGGAAGGACCTAGATCTGGACATCAGTAAGCTCAACGTGAATGGCGGGGCCATTGCCCTGGGACACCCGCTGGCTGCTTCTGGCTCTCGCATCACCTCGCACCTCGTGCATGAGCTCAGGTCAGTCATGCCCACTGTGACGTAGTCTATGGTAATGTTGCTTGTGTTTTTAATGAAAATAGCCACAGGTGTAAAATTTTCTACAAATTTGAACTTATATTGAGTAATTAAACATTTTTCGAAATAGGTGTTAATTTTTAGTGT
>NQII01004570.1:21573-46601 GCA_002778355.1 Clitarchus hookeri
CATCCCCACGCAGGACACCCCGGGTGCCAGGAAACATTAAGGGCCCTGACCACCCGATACACCTGGCACGGAGTCGGACGGGAAGTCAGGGAGTACGTCGTCAGGTGCCAAACGTGCTGTGCGAACAAGGCATACCCGGTGCCGAAGACGCAGTATACGCCCAGACGACCTAAGGCTCCGTGGACGCACATCGCCACAGACATTATGGGCCCCTATCCTAGGACACCCAGGGGAAAAGATACCTGCTTGTCGAAACCGACCAGTTTTTCCGGTGGACGGAAGCATTCCCTGTACCTAATAAGGTAGAAGGCACGATTATCCGGCAAATGGAGCGGGAGGTTTTTCCCAGGTGGGGGTTTCCAAAGTGCGTCCTAACCGACAACGGCTCCCAATTCACCGGCACAAAATGGGTGAAGGCGTGTGAAGCATGGGGAGCGGAAAGCTGGACGACGCCCGCATACCACCCCTAGGCCAACCCCACCAAACGCCGGAACCAGGAGCTGAAAAAAAACATGCCCATCCGGATGGGCGACAACCACGCACAATGGGACATGCACATCCCCGAGATCCTGTACACACTGCGGCGCCGCCACAATGACGCCCTGAGCACTTCGCCCAGCCAACTCATATTCGGGTACAATCTCCGCCGCCCGGGAGAATGTCAGAGTCCGAAGAACGGGCGCGGCTCGGAGAAACCAACAACGGTACATCCGACGCAAATACCCGGAACCAACCAGCGACGGACACCACCTACCCGAAGGCCAGCATGTATTGTTGCGCAATCATCCTCTGAGCCGGGCCAGTGAAAAATACTGTGCGGGATTTGCGCCAAAATGGGAGGGATAATACATCATAGCAGGGCGCCAAGGGAATGGGCAGAAGATGACATGGGGAAAATGCGGAAGGTAGCGAGGGACCAGATACGCCCTATACCCGAGCCCCGCACCCAGGGCCCCAGAGAAGCCGAACGAGACTACCCAGAGGAAGCCAGCAGTATTCCACTTGCGCGCCAGACGAGCAGTAGGGACAGGGGCGAAGGGATAACGGACGAGCAACAGACCATGTGGCTACGGCAGCCAGGGTGGGCATCCCCACACCTCAGAGATGCCAGGGCCACGAGGTCACCGGAGCAATGAACCATTGTCGGGCGGCCGGGAGAGGTAAACACGAGCGAGGGACCGAAGGAGGGCGGAGAGCGGACGGCATAGAGGCAGGGGCGACGCGAACGGGAGGAAAAGGAGGCTGGGACAGGCGAGGTGGAGCGGGAAGGAGAATTAAGGCGCGAGAACGAGGGAGAGCCGGAAGCGAATGCGGAAAGAGAGAGACGGATGAAGGAGAGAGGCCGGGCGGAAGAAGGAATAGCGACCAGGCGCGAACGATCAGGGGGGAGAGAGAGAGAATTCAACCATGGCGTAATTGCCTGGACCGGGGAGACGCGAGTGAAGAAGATCTAAGACGCCCCCTACAGGTGAACACCGATGGAGAATCGAACCCGGGAGCAGAGGAGGTACCAGAGGGAGACGCGCCAACAGCACCGACGGGCGGCGCCCAGCCGCCTACAGACGAGGGATGCCCCCTTCCACCAAGACGCTCCCTACAGGTGAACATCGATGGAGAATCGAACCCGGGAGCAGAGGAGGTACCAGAGGGAGACACGCCAACAGCACCGACGGGCGGCGCCCAGCCGCCTACAGATGAGGGACGCCCCCTTCCACCACATGTTGCCACGGATGCAGCACCTGGGGTGGACGTGAAATGCGGTACCACGCCGGGAGCGGACGAGCCCAGGAGGGTCCAGCCATGGCGCAGTTGCAGCCAGGGGGAGAAACACCATCTCTACAGAGATCACCGTGCATATAGGCCGTGCGCAGTCCAGAGGCCTAGCTGAAGATACTGGAGACAGACTCTATGCGACACCCGGGATAGTATGTACCCGGTGTCGCCTGCTGAGAGCAACAGGTGCGACAGTGTGTAACATAGATTGTGTACCAAGTGAGTTTACTAAGTGTCATTAAGTGAAGATCTGGTGCATGCTCAATTACTCGCCCATCAAATTTTTATTTATATTCTGTACAAAAACCGTCGCAAATGTTTTAGCTGTTATTATAATGAAAGGTATTTATGGTTAAAACAAATAACATATTTTGTCAATCGGCAAAATTTTGAGGCCGTGCTATAAATTCCATAAGTATTTGGCAAACCAGTTTTTTTGGTTTTGCTTAATTTAATAAATGTACATAATGTTACTTCGCATGCTATTGGAGCAGTCGTATTTTTTAAATGTAAACATGTGTAAAAACCGATTTAACACTTCCATACTTCTGTTATGTTTAATATCGGCAAATTAAACTAACGCTTTAGTGTTAATTATTTTACAAAGAGCCTACCGAAACATGGTATTTTACTGTTAACGACAGTATGAAACGCTTATTATGTACAGGTTTGTGTTTTGGCGTTTCAAAAGAAATGCGGAGGANAATGTAAACATGTGTAAAAACCGAATTAACACTTCCATACTTCTGTTATGTTTAATATCGGCAAATTAAACTAACACTTTAGTGTTAATTATTTTACAAAGAGCCTACCGAAACATGGTACTTTACTGTTAACGACAGTATGAAACGCTTATTATGTACAGGTTTGTGTTTTGGCGTTTCAAAAGAAATGCGGAGGANTTTACTGTTAACGACAGTATGAAACGCTTATTATGTACAGGTTTGTGTTTTGGCGTTTCAAAAGAAATGCGGAGGAAAAAAAAAGCTGAAACTAATTATTGAAAATTATCTTAAGCTTAGAAAACAATTTTTATTGTGACTAATTTGTTTTGATTTAAGTGTTAGCGTGTAAGGAACTTGGGAATTATTTGTTTGATAAGTGCTAGTGTGTAAGGTGTAATTCTGACAAGGTATAAAGTGCTGAGACAACCACCCTACCCTGAGAGTTCAGGAACAGGTAGAGACTTTTTCCCCAGGGTTTGTCGGCCCGCGATGTTATTGACAAATAGTAAGAGGATGTTAAACCTCACAAACTGGTTTGTGACGCGGTAAGCCATAACTTTCCCCAGTAGCACTACGGAGTCNATTTTTCGTCAGAAGGCACACTCTGTCGAAACTCGCAGGCTGGCTACCGCAATAAATATTAAGGGTTTGGCAAGCGTGCTAGAAGAATGGCGCCAGGATTCTAAGGCGGAATGAACACGTGGTGTAGGGGCCACATGCGGAGGAAGACAGACGCAGCTGCATCTCGTAGCTACAAGGGGACACAAAGCTGACACCAACAGCTGCGTCTCTCCCGAGACGGCTTCCACAATAAATGATGAGAGCTTTTGGCGAGCATGTAAGAATAATGGCGACGCGATATCCGGAGGCAGGAGAAACACTGCGCCGACCAAGTGGCCCACCAAGTGTCCCAGCACGTGCAGGGTGGAGCACTTAAATTTCTATGCCAGAATCAAGGGACCACCAAGTATGCCAGCACGTGCGGGTAGCCGGAGCGCCGAACACGTTTTACGACCCAGAGGACGTGGCGGTCAACCAGGCCACATGCAGAGATGATGCGAGTAGAATATGGCGAACGAGGTTACAAAAACACGAGGAAAAGGAAGGAACGGGGCAGTCGGCCAATGTGAAGCGCGGAGTGCCGAGTGGCGCCGGGAGGAACGAGTCCGAGAGAAGACGTCGAGACGTCAACGCCGGTAAGCGAGGTACGGTCGCAGCCCAGGCGTCGCAGACCGTCCACCAAGTGACGGAGCAGTCCCGAGGTCGCCGGCTGGGAGATGGACCATCGCCTCGAGACAAGCTAAGTAGAGACNAGTGACGGAGCAGTCCCGAGGTCGCCGGCTGGGAGATGGACCATCGCCTCGAGACAAGCTAAGTAGAGACATACAAGAAGTGCGACGAACCTTGCTCACCACGACACAAATCGCCGCGTCGAGCCCTACATAGCATACATAGAAAGAGGGGGGGGGGGGAAGTTGTCTCGCGTGTCCCTGAAGAAGTTAACCTGTTAAGCGAAAATAAAACGGGCATATGTTAACTCGCAAATAAGGTGAATTTATTTGGTAAATTGGACCTAGGGATAGTAGCGTGAACATATTCCTACGCTCTGACACTAAGGGCTAGCATCAATTGCTGGCGCCTTACGCCGAGCGCAGAATCACTACCTATTCATATGCCATAGCACTGGGGAGGTTTCACAGTGAAAATAAAACCCTAATTTTTTCGCACACCTTCTATCCAATATTAATGATCGACATACCATTGCCTTCCCCTTTAAATTCTCTAAAATATGATTTAGTAAAGAATTCGTATTGGTGAACAAGTTTTATGATAAATCAAAAAATGCCAAAAATTAACCAATGGGAACCTCGCAAAAACAATTTTTTTCGNGGTGAACAAGTTTTATGATAAATCAAAAAATGCCAAAAATTAACCAATGGGAACCTCGCAAAAACAATTTTTTTCTTCTGGAAATTTTTTTTAAGAAACAACACCAATGTTTACATCAAACTGTTCAGAACTGAATTCCTAATAACCTCTTACCATCCATAATTCTGCATTTTAATTTACTGTCCGAATAACNCAAACTGTTCAGAACTGAATTCCTAATAACCTCTTACCATCCATAATTCTGCATTTTAATTTACTGTCCGAATAACCCTAAATAACATACATAACTCTTAAACTTTAAAACCACACTCCCCAGGTTTATTTCAATCGACAGAGCATCCCCGAAAACTATAGGAAAAACTATCTTTATTGGTCCGTCTGGCCAAATTAAGACGCGATAAGGGAAAACTAGATATTGAGTTTATAAAGCCACGCTTCAGTGAACTTTAAAACCCTTATTTCTCGCAAACAATTAATCTGATTTAAATGATAGACATATAGTTGGATTTCCCTTACAATTATCTGTAATATGACGTTTAAGTGGATTGGATTAAGATAGAATCTCGAAAGAAATATAGGAAAAAGCCAAAAATTTAACAAAAAAAACAAGATCTATCTCAGAAACTGCCAACACCACACTCACCAGACTAATTTCAATCGAAAGAGAACCCCTGAAAACATTAGCAATATGCTATCATTATTGACCAGTCTGGCAAAGTTAAGACAGCAGAACAGGAAAATTAAATAATGAGATCCTGGAATTGGCATTTTCAGTGAACATAAAACCCTAATTTTATCGCACACCTTTCATCCAATATTAATGATCGACATACAATTAGATTCCTCTTTAAATTCTCTAAGATATGATTTACTAAAGAATTTGAATTAGTGAAAAAGTTTTATGATAAATCAAAAAATNCCTCTTTAAATTCTCTAAGATATGATTTACTAAAGAATTTGAATTAGTGAAAAAGTTTTATGATAAATCAAAAAATGCCACAAATCATCCACCCTTAAAAAAAATTCGTCTCGAAATTTTTTTTTAAGAAACTGCATAAATGATTATATCAAACTGTTCCGAATTGAATATCTAATAACCTCTTACTGTCCATAATTCTGCATTTTAATTTGCTGTCCGAATAACCCTAAATAACGCACCTAACACTTAAACCGCTAAAATCATACTCCCCAGACCCATTTCAATCGAAAAAGCACCTCGGAAAACTATAGGAATATACTATCTTTATTGGTCTGTGTGGCCAAATTAGGACGCGATAAGAGAAAAACTAAATATTGAGTTTATAGAGGCAACCGTCAGTGAACTTTAAACCTTTATTTCTCGCAAACTGTTTATCCGATTTAAATGATAGACATGTCGTTGGATTCCCCTTAACATTCTCTATAACATTATTTGCATGCGGATTGTGTTTAGATAGAAATTCGAAAGAAATATCAAAAAGCTAAAAATTAACCAAATATTAGCTCTATCTCAGAAACGGCTAACACCACATTCACCAGACTAATTTCAATCGAAATAACATCCTGAAAACTACAGGAATATGCTATCTTTATTGACCAGTCTGGCCAAATTTCCTGGAATTGGCATTTTCAGTGACCATAAAACCTTAATTTTTTCGCACACCTTTTATCCAATATTTATGATCGATATACCATTGGATTCCCCTTTAAATTCTCTAAAGATGATTTAGTAAGGAATTCGAATTGGTGAAAAAGTTTTATGATAAATAAAAAAATACAAAAAAGCAACCAAGGGGTACCCTTCACAAAAAAAAAATTTTTCTTCTGGAAATTTTTTTTTAAGAAACTACATAAATTTTTATATCTGACTGTTCAGAATTGAATTTATAATAACCTCTAACTGGCCATAATTCTGCATTTTAATTTACTGTCCGAATAACCCTAAATAACGCACCTAACACTTAAACCGCTAAAATCATACTCCCAGACCCATTTCAATCGAAAAAGCACCTCGGAAAACTATAGGAATATACTATCTTTATTGGTCTGTGTGGCCAAATTAGGACGCGATAAGAGAAAAACTAAATATTGAGTTTATAGAGGCAACCGTCAGTGAACTTTAAACCTTTATTTCTCGCAAACTGTTTATCCGATTTAAATGATAGACATGTCGTTGGATTCCCCTTAACATTCTCTATAACATTATTTGCATGCGGATTGTGTTTAGATAGAAATTAGAAAGAAATATCAAAAAGCTAAAAATTAACCAAATATTAGCTCTATCTCAGAAACGGCTAACACCACATTCACCAGACTAATTTCAATCGAAATAACATCCTGAAAACTACAGGAATATGCTATCTTTATTGACCAGTCTGGCCAAATTTCCTGGAATTGGCATTTTCAGTGACCATAAAACCTTAATTTTTTCGCACACCTTTTATCCAATATTTATGATCGATATACCATTGGATTCCCCTTTAAATTCTCTAAAGATGATTTAGTAAGGAATTCGAATTGGTGAAAAAGTTTTATGATAAATAAAAAAATACAAAAAAGCAACCAAGGGGTACCCTTCACAAAAAAAAAATTTTTCTTCTGGAAATTTTTTTTTAAGAAACTACATAAATTTTTATATCTGACTGTTCAGAATTGAATTTATAATAACCTCTAACTGGCCATAATTCTGCATTTTAATTTACTGTCCGAATAACCCTAAATAACGCACCTAACACTTAAACCGCTAAAATCATACTCCCAGACCCATTTCAATCGAAAAAGCACCTCGGAAAACTATAGGAATATACTATCTTTATTGGTCTGTGTGGCCAAATTAGGACGCGATAAGAGAAAAACTAAATATTGAGTTTATAGAGGCAACCGTCAGTGAACTTTAAACCTTTATTTCTCGCAAACTGTTTATCCGATTTAAATGATAGACATGTCGTTGGATTCCCCTTAACATTCTCTATAACATTATTTGCATGCGGATTGTGTTTAGATAGAAATTAGAAAGAAATATCAAAAAGCTAAAAATTAACCAAATATTAGCTCTATCTCAGAAACGGCTAACACCACATTCACCAGACTAATTTCAATCGAAATAACATCCTGAAAACTACAGGAATATGCTATCTTTATTGACCAGTCTGGCCAAATTTCCTGGAATTGGCATTTTCAGTGACCATAAAACCTTAATTTTTTCGCACACCTTTTATCCAATATTTATGATCGATATACCATTGGATTCCCCTTTAAATTCTCTAAAGATGATTTAGTAAGGAATTCGAATTGGTGAAAAAGTTTTATGATAAATAAAAAAATACAAAAAAGCAACCAAGGGGTACCCTTCACAAAAAAAAAATTTTTCTTCTGGAAATTTTTTTTTAAGAAACTACATAAATTTTTATATCTGACTGTTCAGAATTGAATTTATAATAACCTCTAACTGGCCATAATTCTGCATTTTAATTTACTGTCCGAATAACCCTAAATAACGTACCTAACTCTTAAACCGCTGAAACCACACTCCCCAGACTCATTTCAATCGAAAGAGCACCTCCGGAAAACTATAGGAATATACTATCTTTATTGGTCTGTCTGGCCAAATTAAGACGAGACAAGAGAAAAACTAAATATTGAGTATATAAGCCACTCTTCAGTGAACTTTAAAACCCTTATTTCTCGCAATTAATTACTGCAATTTAAATGATAGACATCTCGTTGGATTTCCCTTAAAAATTATCTGTAATATGACATTTAAGTGGATAGGATTAAGATAGAAATTCGAAAGGTATATAGGAAAAAGCCAAAAATTTACCAAATAATTTGCGGTATTTCAGAAACTGCCAACACCTCACTCACCAGACTACTTTCAATCGAAAGATAACATTATGAATATGCTATCTTTATTGACAATTCTTCCAAAATTAAGATACTATAACAGGAAAATTAAATAATGNATAACATTATTTGCATGCGGATTGTGTTTAGATAGAAATTCGAAAGAAATATCAAAAAGCTAAAAATTAACCAAAAATTAGCTCTATCTCAGAAACGGCTAACACCACATTCACCAGACTTATTTCAATCGAAATAACATCCTGAAAACTACAGGAATATGCTATCTTTATTTAACAGTCTGGCCAAATTTAGACACCAGAACAGGAAAATTAAATAATGAGTTCCTGGAATTGGCATTTTCAGTGACCATAAAACCTTAATTTTTTCGCACACCTTTTATCCAATATTTATGATCGATATACCATTGGATTCCCCTTTAAATTCTCTAAAGATGATTTAGTAAGGAATTCGAATTGGTGAAAAAGTTTTATGATAAATCAAAAAATACAAAAAAGCAACCAAGGGGTACCCTTCAGAAAAAAAAAATTTTCTTCTGGAATTTTTTTTTTAAGAAACTACATAAATTTTTATATCTAACTGTTCAGAATTGAATTTATAATAACCTCTAACTGGCCATAATTCTGCATTTTAATTTACTGTCCGAATAACCCTAAATAACGTACCTAACTCTTAAACCGCTGAAACCACACTCCCCAGACTCATTTCAATCGAAAGAGCACCTCCGAAAACTATAGGAGTATACTATCTTTATTGATCTGTGTGGCCAAATTAAGACGCGATAAGAGAAAAACTAAATATTGAGTTTATAGAGGCAACAGTCAGTGAACTTTAAACCTTTATTTCTCGCAAACTGTTTATCCGATTTAAATGATAGACATGTCGTTGGATTCCCCTTAACATTCCCTATAACATTATTTGCATGCGGATTGTGTTTAGATAGAAATTCGAAAGAAATATCAAAAAGCTAAAAATTAACCAAATATTAGCTCTATCTCAGAAACGGCTAACATCACACTCACCAGACTAATATCAATCGAAAGAGCACCCCTAAAAACTATAGGAATATGCTATCTTTATTGACCAGTCTGGCCAAATTTAGACAACAGAACAGGAAAATTAAATAATGAGTTCCTGGAATTGGTATTTTCAGTGACCATAAAATCCTCATTTTTTCGCACACCTTTTATCCAATATAAATGATCGATGATTTAGTAAGGAATTCGAATTGGTGAAAAAGTTTTATGATAAATCAAAAAATGCCACAAATCAACCAAGGGGTACCCCTTAAAAAAAAAAAATTCGTCTCGAAATTTTTTTTTTAAGAAACTGCAAAAATGATTATATCAAACTGTTCCGAATTGAATATCTAATAACCTCTTACTGTCCATAATTCTGCATTTTAATTTACTGTCCGAATAACCCTAAATAACGCACCTAACACTTAAACCCTAAAATCATACTCCCCAGACCCATTTAAATCGAAAGAGCTCCTCCGGAAAACTATAGGAATATACTATCTTTATTGGTCTGTCTGGCCAAATTAAGACGAGACAAGAGAAAAACTAAATATTGAGTATATAAGCCACTCTTCAGTGAACTTTAAAACCCTTATTTCTCGCAATTAATTACTGCAATTTAAATGATAGACATCTCGTTGGATTTCCCTTAAAAATTATCTGTAATATGACATTTAAGTGGATAGGATTAAGATAGAAATTCGAAAGGTATATAGGAAAAAACCAAAAATTTACCAAATAATTTGCGGTATTTCAGAAACTGCCAACACCTCACTCACCAGACTAATTTCAATCGAAATATAACATTATGAATATGCTATCTTTATTGACAATTCTTCCAAAATTAAGATACTATAACAGGAAAATTAAATAATGNATAACATTATGAATATGCTATCTTTATTGACAATTCTTCCAAAATTAAGATACTATAACAGGAAAATTAAATAATGAGTTCATGGAATTGGTATTTTCAATGAACATAAAACCCTATTTTCTTCGCACACCTTTTATCCAATATTAATGATCGACATACCATTGGATTCCCCTTGAAATTCTCTGAAATATGATTTATTAAAGAATTCGAATTGGTGAACAAGTTTTGTGATAAATCAAAAAATGCCAAAAATCAACCAACCCCTAAAAAAATTTTTTTTTTAGCCTGAAATTTTTTTTAAAGAAACAATATCCTTGTTTATATCAAACTGTTCAAAATTGAATTTCTAATAACCTCTTACTGTCCATAATTCGGCATTTTAATTTACTGTCCGAATAACCGTAAATGACATACCTAACTCTTAAACAGCTAAAACCACACTCCCCAGACTCTTTTCAATCGAAAGAGCACCCCCAAAAACTATAGGAATATACTATCTTTATTGGTCTGTCTGGCCAAATTAAGACGCGATATGGGAAAAACTAAATATTGAGTTTATAAAACCACTCTTCAGAGAACTTTAAAACCCTCATTTCTCGCAAACTATTTATCNGAAAAACTAAATATTGAGTTTATAAAACCACTCTTCAGAGAACTTTAAAACCCTCATTTCTCGCAAACTATTTATCCGATTTAAATGATAAACATATCGTCGGACATGAAACCCTCATTTTTTCGCACAGCTATCCATGTTGGCTCCAGCCGGTACAGGTAGGCGTTCTTTGCATTTATTTTCCTCCATCACATGCGTCTCCCTTAAAAGCAAAAGTTTTTTCTGGCAGTAAATTGAAAAACAGGCCAAATTCGTCAAAATTAAAAATGTATTTTCCTTGNCAAATTCGTCAAAATTAAAAATGTCTTTTCCTTGATATTCTGAGAGTAAGTTTGGCAACAGTAATTTTTGTGCATCATCATTATAATGATCGTGTTCCACACTTGCAGATTCACCACTTACTGTTTTGTAAACAATATTAAATTGATCCAGCCAGCCATTGGATGCATGGAAGTCGATGTTAAGCCTTGGTGCTTTTTGCTCTGCCTTTTCTCTTATCCTTCCATTCGGAGGAATATTTAACCACCTCTGTCGTTCAAACCATTCAATTAAGGCTTCTGCAATGTCAGAGGATTTACTTTTCTGTAGCTGTTTGATGTTCAGCGATGTATTTCCAGCTTGAGAAATTAACACGTCCCGTAGACTAATATTGTGCTCAAAGTGGATGTTTCAAGTCCCAATTCCTTGGCTATTAACACGTGCGTCACAGAGGAATTAGGGTCAACCTTTTCAATTATGCCCAGTTTATCGTTAATGGATAAAGCTTTGCGTTTATTTCCATGATCGTTGCTCATTTTAAAAAGCAGTATCTTAGCACATTTGCAACAGAAAATACACTTTTACCATCAATCTTCAAAATAACGAACATCAGCAGTTACGGTAGATACCGCGGTACAGCACTCTTTTTTTTTAAATTAAAGTAAAAAGCTTCTGGGGTGTGCGCTACTAATGAGGTGGAGCAGTGGTCGTAAACTGTCCCGGAGATACTTGAGGATGATAAAGTACAGTGGAACAGTCTTTTCATCCCTCTTTTACCTTAATACCCCCATAATACCCTTAATACACCCATACCTCGCCACAAGTTACTCACTTCCCCTCCCGGCAACAAAGCTCTCTCTCACGCGTTTCCATTTTCCCACAAGCTTTCTTTGTTTTTGTGCAAGTTAGAGGGTTAAAATAGTTTAGAACTATGCAGACGGGGAGACGCTTTTTTTGGGAGGAGTGTACGACACTTTAGCACATGCGGTCATCGTAAACTGGTGTGCATTAAATGATGCTTTAAACTGTTAATGCAGTTTTTCTATTGTGGTATTAGTATTTCAATTTGACAAAACCCACAAGGTACACTCGCTTTAAAAAATGGTATTTTTTTCGGAACGTGTTGGCTAACATGACAAAACATAAACGCGGAAAATGTATGTATTTCTGCAGTGATGCGTACTTTTCTACCTATAAATAATGATGATAAGATACAGAAAATATTTTCTGAGATTAAAAATTTGTAACCGGTGGAAAAGATGTGCCTTGAAAGGTGTAATGTATCCAAGACAGCGCTTCGTAGTACACAGGAAAATGTTTCTCGACATTTACAAGGGATTTGCTGTATCCAACAAACTAACACATAACCTAAAATAAGTTTCGCTGGACCAAGGCTGGAACTTTACTATGGGCGGGAATTCATTGTAGAAGAGTGCATTATAAATGAGTTACTGTGCATACATAGCGTAAAAATACAATAGAACCCATTTTTTAAACCCACTCGTTTTACACTTTCCTGTATTGCCTGTTTTCTGCGGTTTCAGGAGACAGTTTCTGTACCAGACTTCTAGCTTGATGTGCCCGCATCGTGTACAGGCAAGGCCTACTTTGAGGAGTGACGGCTCTGTTAAGGTGGTGCATGTCACATGAGGCAACGGTTTACAAGGTGTCAGGTCAGGGACACCAGATTTGAAGCAAATCTTTAACANGTGGTGCATGTCACATGAGGCAACGGTTTACAAGGTGTCAGGTCAGGGACACCAGATTTGAAGCAAATCTTTAACGTGGGGGTGGAGGTTGTATTAATAGGAACTTGGCCTTAACTAGTCCCTTGTACAGGGTTGGATGGGTAGGCCGTATACAGATGGCAGACTTACAGCCCTCCGGTGGCTGGGGTAGGTGCAGATGCTGGCTTACCTTGCTCGGGCTTCACCTNTACAGATGGCAGACTTACAGCCCTCCGGTGGCTGGGGTAGGTGCAGATGCTGGCTTACCTTGCTCGGGCTTCACCTGGGTTTGATGCGCTGCTGGATGCTGGTGTCACAGGTCTGCGCCCCTTCCTAGGGCTACAGGCGGTCGGGTTTACCTCGCTGGTCCTCTGATATGGTTGCAGGTGGGTACCGGCGTAGGCAGCTGGATGCTGCGGGCTCGATACTGGCATGGCGACTCTCAAAGCAACGAGTAGGACTAGTCGCAGGCGGATGACGACGGGATGTGACTCAGACGGTCTTGCGGTTTGCTCAAGGGGATTAAGGGGGTGAACTGTGAGTTGAAGCCTCATGAGGTGGCTTGAGCTCGGTCCTAGGGGGTTAAACAGCTGAAAGCTGACTGGGTTTGGTTACTTAATAATTGATCAACCTCAGGGACAGTAGCTACCTTCCTGTTGCTCTATGGTATTCCCCTTCGGTAGGTTCTACTGACCATTTTCCTAAATCAGGGGCAGGCAAAGGATTCCCCAGCTAGATGAGCCCAGAGGTGACTAGGTTACTCCTCGTTAGTCCTGTCGCTCCAACCAGCTTGGGTGGCCTAACTGCTTCCTCATGTAGTCTTGTTAGTAGATGGTTCTACCATACTGTGCACCAGGTACCTCAACCTATGCTTTCCACAGTATGGGTGGCCTAACTACTTTGTCATGTACTCTTGATAGTAGTGGGTTCTACCGTACTACGCACCATGTACCTTTACGTACTCTGTCTACAGTGTTAGTTGCATATTTTCGCTCAGCCAACTCTGCCTTCCTAAGCTGTAAGTAGGCCTAACTCTGGGTTGTCTGGCTGTATATCTAGATAGCTGAATCTTCCGGTATAAAGTGACAAGTACCTGAGATGAGCCACAGTTACTAAACAGTGTCAGGGTCTCGGCACTAGCTGCACAAGTTCAATAATTGGCGGTGACGAAATTAGCACGTCTGACTTACCACGATCAGGAGCTCTGGGAGTGGTTTAGAACATTTTCCGCAGTAGATGTTCCACACGGTGATTGTTGGGCTTTGGCCTCTCTGGCTTTGTGGGTGTCTTGATATGTGACTGATGAAGGCGGTGTAATACGCCTAATGTACTTGCTGATTTTGCCAAGCTTGATGGGGCACACCGGTTGGCTGGGTGTCATAAGTGTCTCATACGTGACCCCTGGCGAATTGCTTTAATGAGATGGCGGGTGTCAGGCAGTTTTGTGGGTTAGTAAATAACTCTGAGATGTCTGTCGGCCGGGAAGCAGCGTGCTGGCGTGTAGCCTGTTCCTGCTCCCTTAGCTGTTTACGTAGAGCTGACACGTGGGTAGGCGAGGAAGTGGACACGGGGACAAATTTCTCAGTTCCAGCGTTTTATTGCTGTCACTGCTGTGCATACTGGTACGATACACTTGATACAGTACACTTGACGTAAGATTACAAGGACACTCTAGGTACGGTGGACATTTGAAACTGACTGCTCCACGAGGCGCGCTACACAATGAACACTAAAAACTGTTTTCAGCTTATGAAATTAAAACGACTTTAAAGACACTGAAGTGTGTGCACAGTATTTGTAAGAACACTCCAGTTCGGGTTCACGCACAATACCCTTGTTACAATATAAGAGAGAGAGAGAGAGAGAGCGCTCCGAGACTGCATATGGCATGGATCACGTTGTGGTTGCGCGTTAAGTGACTAGAAAACGGATACGATGTATACGACATCTTGGTTCCTATCCCGGAAGCGTGGGGCGGTTTTCCGAAGTCCTCATTCNAAGACACTGAAGTGTGTGCACAGTATTTGTAAGAACACTCCAGTTCGGGTTCACGCACAATACCCTTGTTACAATTTAAGAGAGAGAGAGAGAGCGCTCCGAGACTGCATATGGCATGGATCACGTTGTGGTTGCGCGTTAAGTGACCAGAAAACGGATACGATGTATACGACATCTTGGTTCCTATCCCGGAAGCGTGGGGCGGTTTTCCGAAGTCCTCATTCNAGAAAACGGATACGATGTATACGACATCTTGGTTCCTATCCCGGAAGCGTGGGGCGGTTTTCCGAAGTCCTCATTCTTCCGACCCTGGTGTAGTTGAGTCGGGAAGGAAAGCGTCTCAGCATTCGGAGCATATTTCGGCCCTCTGCCCTTGCTTGGCCCTCTGCCCTTGCTTGGTCGGAGGTAAGTGGGAATAACGACGTTGGGCACGTGCCTATCTCCCGTGTCAATGGCAAACATTGCCCAGCATGTCTCCCCTATGGTGGGATCGTTCCTGCCACTATCAGTTCTGTTCGACCACGTGCACATCGACCTGGTCGGGCATTTGCCAACATCTCAAGGCTTCTACTACTGTCTCACCACGAACGACCGTTTCACCCGCTGGCCGGGGGCATTGCCAGTGGAGAATGTCGAGACTGTCACAGTGGCGAGAAGCATGCAGTATTTACAACGGCAACTCGCCTCTTGAGATTCTCAACCCTGACATTATACAGGGTGATAATAAAGATGAAAGTGAGCTGCACGATCCTATACAACTTTAATTAATTTGCACAACGAATTCGTACCTAGAAATAATGATTGTGAAAATACGCGTTTCAGCCATTTGAACTTTNTTTAATTAATTTGCACAACGAATTCGTACCTAGAAATAATGATTGTGAAAATACGCGTTTCAGCCATTTGAACTTTCATGAAATTATACATTAAAAACGGCAATGGGAAACCGAAACTTGTTGGATATGTAATGCATTTTAAATGCTATTCCCGTGTGGACATACTTTACACATGTGGGGCTTGCAGTTTCCAAATAAGTTATTTTCTAAGTTCTGCGCACGTTCGGCGGTCTATCCAGACTCTATCTTCAGTTTTTATATTATTCTGCNAATAAGTTATTTTCTAAGTTCTGCGCACGTTCGGCGGTCTATCCAGACTCTATCTTCAGTTTTTATATTATTCTGCCATTATTTGTGTTTCAAGTTAAGTTTTGATAGTGCGACTTTGGTAGGGCATACAAAATTAATTAATTAAATTTGAGAGACAATTGCCGTTTGACCTCTTGAACTAGTACTGCTCTGTAGTCATTCTCAGAATTTAGGTAGTCAATAATTCATTTCCTTCCATTCCTCATGGTGAACAAATGAAGGTACGCATTCCATTTATATAGGTTGTTCACGATTAGCTGAACACTTCTGAAATCAACCTTTGAAATGTGTCACTCCTCCTACCTGCATATATTTTCACAAGTCATACTGCNAGCTGAACACTTCTGAAATCAACCTTTGAAATGTGTCACTCCTCCTACCTGCATATATTTTCACAAGTCATACTGACTGGCATGCGTCGTGTAGGTTGGTACGATGGAGGGAAAGCAGCTCCACGTCATCACATTCAATTAAATGTGTTAGGGAAACAACAGTGAACAGTAAAACTATTTCTTTGGCTTTCTGATTTTTAATTGCCTACAAGTGTAACAACTACCACATTTTTAANCAACAGCGAACAGTAAAACTATTTCTTTGGCTTTCTGATATTTAATTGCCTACAAGTGTAACAACTACCAAATTTTTAAAATACTTACTTCAATAATTATATTACAGTTTCACTTGGCCGTCACACGACTAACGTGACCAGGCCTATGCAAATGCTAGTCATGTGTCGGAAGAATACACAATGTGCACACAAGTAGATCTTAAGCAGCGCGCTCACAAGTGCTCAGTTTACCGTGAACAACCTACAAACCTACATTACAGTTATTGAATCATCTACAAGGTTTCTTATGTCTCATCAAAGAAGACATTTCTAAAACGAATGTCGAATGTACTATATGGCTCTGTACCCATGAAAGCTCCTGTCTACGACGCATTCAACCGCCAGAAGCGAGGGAGCAATAAGGGCGTCAGCAACAGGCGCACGTAGTGCCCCGTCGCCCCTACGTCAAATATACTCAACTGATTTGCAGCGTTTCAATATTCGTGTTATGCTGTGCAAATTGTAACAGTGGGACCTTATATTACACGCCCTGGAAACCCGCACATTTAGCTACAGACGTAGGGTGGTACTNCCTATGTCAAATATACTCAACTGATTTGCAGCGTTTCAATATTCGTGTTATGCTGTGCAAATTGTAACAGTGGGACTTTATATTACACGTCCTGGAAACCCGCACATTTAGCTACAGACGTAGAGTGGTATTNTAGCTACAGACGTAGGGTGGTATTACTCTCCTGCTCCTGAAGGATGCTGTCAAGCCAGGCTGTAGAAGTTCAATGTATTACCCACTTCAACATTTCTACCCCCTCCCAAGCAACACGAAGATTTTGACTACACTTCAAATGATAGAAGCAAACCATAGGCTATTCACGGTAAAGTGAACACTTCCATATCATTTGGAATAATAGTCAATAAATCTATTTTATTGTAGCCTTATACGTTAGCTTTCGAGTCTGGTGGAATATATACTCTGTGTTTATTACTTAGTGACATGGTAATATTTATTTTAAAAACTGTAGGAAGGATAACAAATGGCTGAAAGTAAAAAAAACTAACTGGGGCGTCAAAAGTCCACACTTTACCATGAAGAGCCTATACACGTCTTTAGATGATTAGTTTTTACCTTTAATGGCAAAAAGTTGTGTCCCCAGAACATTTCTTAACTGAGATACGTGCATACGTGCAAACAACGATGTCACACACAATACTTGAGCACGTATCTCTCTGTACAAGTGTTACTCTGGCAAACCCCTTGCACACTAGGTAAACCCTCAGGTTTACGTGTGGGATCTCTTCCAAAGAGCGTTCATACCTAGAAGGCGCTGTCATCTTAACATTGTGGAGGTGAAGTGTTTGTAGCGGAAGACACTCACTGCGGGGGTAGACGAGGCTTGCAGTGAGATGCCACCTGCAACACGCCGAGATAAGATTGCGAGTATCAGTGACGGAAAGTTTTAGCAGCAGTGGTCAAAACACTTGAGAGGCGCTAATTTCCGCTTATTGTCATCACTAAAGTTAACTTAATGAAGGAATATCCAACGCCCTGAGCAGGTTCGCTGTATAGTCTCAGACATTTCACGTCTTTGAGTAAACTGTCACTCTCCCATTTTCGCACAAAATCTTCACCTTCTCCGGGGTATAGCACAGAAGAAAAAAAAAAGCTTCCTTCGGAGAAATTTATATTTTGTTCCATTATAGGGCACATATAATCCAGCGATATAAATTTAAAGTCTTCATAATTAATTACATGTTTAAAGTAAAATTACTTGAAAAATGTTATCAAGATAAACCAAGAAATTATAAACTTGTATTTTAAATGTATTAAATGTGTAATTGTAACTGATAACATAATATATTTTTTTATTTGTCTTTTAAAACTTTTAGACTTATACATACACACACACACACACACACACACACATATATATATATATATATATATATATATATATATATTCGGAGAAGTTGTCTAAAATGATAATTAATCAACTCAAAATTAAACAAAATGATTTATTTTACTGTAATAAATAATTTTTCTAACAAAAATAATTATTTTCATGGCATTATGGATAACTAAAAGTTATTTTCTGTATAACTTACACATTTATTGTAAAATTAAGATATATATCACATATATATAATACATTTTTCATGTCCTCAGAAGTTATTTTCTTTCAGATATAATACGCTAAGTTATGAGCACTCATTAAAACAGCATTACAAATAGTTGTCGTTTTAACAGGTTTTACGAAATAAATAGTTATTATTAAATTATTATAATCTTTTACAGTAGTAGTTATTCTGTAGTCTAGTGGCTCTCTTTCGAAGAGAGAAGAAAAATTGGTTTATTTCTTTGTGTATTTATTGAGATTTATAATAAAATTATTTAGTTTAATAAGTAGCACCTAATTAAAATTTAGAATTTCTTATAATATATAGCAGGTTCAAAATTTGCTTATATTGGGAGAAAAAAATCTACCATTTTTAAAAGAAGCATTTTTAAAAGTACAGCAACATTCGGCCGTAAACGTACTGAACCGAATTGTATTAATTTTTTTTAAAGAAAATCAATAGTTACTGCATCTGGAATATTAAAAACTGAATATTATTAAAATGGCGTTGTATCAAAATTAAACATTAGAAAATTTAGATATTTTTCCTAATAACTGCCAACCATTTAAACAAGTAGGTATTTTAGGATGGCTGTATATTTTTTTGTGGATAAACGTTTAATATTTGCTTTATATTCAAAGCTCGCATACATTATTTCTAAGACTTCTATAAAAATTTTGCCCCGATCTGCATATTTTTAGTAATTGCACCTCTATTAAATAAAATTAATAAAAAACTGAGATAAATTATCGAATGAATTTCGTGTAAAAGTAATCCTTTGTGACTTTGAAAATATGGACACATTCATTTAATATTTTTGTTATTTCCTCTCCACGCTCAACCAGCCTACTGTGTACATATTTTTCTTTGAGCTGTTGAGTTGAGATCACGAGCTGCTTTATCGAGCCCGTACTTCTTGTTGATCATTTATAATAGAAAGCAGAGTATTAGTTTGTGTTGATTACTGGCGCTAAAATATGCTTGTTTATTTAGTTTTTTTTTATCGTCTTCCGTTTTGTTTAACCCTTTCAGACGTTCTTTAATTTGCGGTTTAAGGCGTTGCAAACAAACATTTTTGTAATGCGTGCTGTACTTAAGTCGACATAACACTTGTTTAGTTGTCAAAGCCAATGCGCTGAAGACTTTGGTTTAGATAACTGTATTATGAAATAATTATGACTTAGANCCTAAACCAGTAAGACGGTTTGCGAATAATTTACCCACAGGTAAGATCATTGGTCATTGCGCTCCGTAGTGTGCATTACAAACAAACAATTACCTACACCTGCTTAATATACACGATTGTGCACACTGGATCTGAATAGGTTGAAGGCTAAATTGCAATTCTTTAATTTTATTGTAAATGAATACCACATAAAAGTAAGTTTGCTANTCTGAATAGGTTGAAGGCTAAATTGCAATTCTTTAATTTTATTGTAAATGAATACCACATAAAAGTAAGTTTGCTAGTAAAAGGAAAAGTTGGCAGAATTTGGTTTCCTAGCTAAGACGAATTACATTTTGAAATTAAGCACGACCCTAACAAGCCTACACTGTTAGAAAAATTGTCCGGAAAATTACGGAAAATACCGGTTACAAATTATACAGACATCTGCGTTAAATTGCGGCCTTTTCGTTTTTTTCAATGACGTCTTCTCCGTAAATTTCACACAAATCTTCGCAAATTCATGGAACGTGTCCAGAAACTGGCAAGTTTTTTTTAAAAATCTGCTCTTTATAAAAAGAGGTAACAAAATGTNTGACGTCTTCTCCGTAAATTTCACACAAATCTTCGCAAATTCATGGAACGTGTCCAGAAACTGGCAAGTTTTTTTTTAAAAAGAGGTAACAAAATTTNAAAGAGGTAACAAAATGTTTTCTCTCGTTATGCAGACGATTCACTGCGCATGAAAACGGCTATAAAAATAAAAACATTTGTCCGGCGGCGGGATTATAACTGAAAAAATGTTTAGCAGCCCAACACATTATCCTCTCAGCTACCGCGATTTTACAAGAAGTAGTGTTGCAAATACGGAATTTATATGGAATGATGCATGTGGCTAACAGTTACTAGTCATATGTTAGTGTGTGGGCGATTTTGTTTTTGTTTATATCAGGTTTACAAGAGTTTAATTTCCGCAGTGTATTTCACTGCGTAGGGGTTAGTGGGGAAATGCCCCGCACTTAAATGAATCGTCAAATGCAAATGTCAAAATTGTTCAGTTTTTGTTTGTGAACTGGATTTTGCTTCCTGTAAACATTCCTATACAATCAGCGAAATGTCACATCACACGGAACAGCATTTCAAAACAATATCGTTGACACTGCGGGTGCCATTACCTCCCTTGTGAGGTAATGGCACCCGCAGTGTCATTTCCATATAAAATGCAAACAAAAGCAAACAATGTCTATATTTTGAAAATAGTTTCTTTCTATTTTATTTAAATTTCAATCGTAGTTAAAAGGGGCGCTCAAGATAGCAAATAAACTGAGTTGTTTTGTCTGATCACGTTATTTATGAGATGGATTGCATCTAGTAAGAAAATGAAACATTCAGTTTAAAAACACGAAAATAAAGATTCAAATAATCAAGTTGGGCCATGAACAAGCTAATATCTCTTCATATAAGAGAATATTAATGTTTGTGAAAACCTTTTTTGTTAACATGTATCACAGAAAAACATAAAAAAAGGAGGAAAAAATTAGCACTAGCTAAAAAATTACTTTCGCTAACGTATGCTTGAAACCAATAGTTCACAAGAGGAGGTAATATTTTAAGTAACTACTTCACAGTAAATATGAGCTCATGGAATACAATATGGAGTGTTTAGACCAAACTCAAATAAGTATTCATACATATTATAATTAGCCCTAAACATCATGCACTCCTGAACATATATCTGAAAATGAACTACCCAAGAAGATATGATTTTATACATATAAAATAATTTAACACTTTCTGATCAACACTTTGATTCAGAACTAACTAGATTATTTTGAAGTCTTTGGTTCATTTGTCAGATGATCAAAAATTAAAAGAAAGGCTTGAACAATTAAATTAAAAAATGTTGGTGCACTAGTGCAACAACTTAAATGTCTGCTACATCCATGAAAACAAAACAACAAATGCGAGTGTTGTTTAATCCGCAACTTCATTTAACAGGCGGGAACAGAAGTGGCATTTGTAATTGCAGGCAGCGTCCCAGCCACTGCACTCTGCATGCACCCAGCTTGAACATGTTACACACCTGTACCATAGCTCTACATCACTTCCCTCGCCTTCACCAGAGCCGCCAAACCTAAAGTGCCGCCTGCAGACTTCCCCGCTCTTTGGATTCCGTCTTGTAGCTAGCACATCAGCGTTTTTACATTTTGGAACAACATTTATTTTAGTGGTCTGTTTCCGAGATTTCACATCGCCGTTTTTTTTTTGTTTTTTTTTTTTTTGTTTCGCCAGCTCTAGCGCACCTTTCATTGGAGTGGAGGTCGATATTTCTGAGAGTTGCTTCCACCTCCCAGCATTCTCCTGCGAGCCTGAAGGCCCTGGCACAGGCGATATGTCAGTTGACGACGTCGTCACAAGTGTCGTAGGCCTGTTATCTTCATCCACAACTTTCAAGCCTGATCTGCTGGTGTCACTTTCATTCTCTTCAACAGCAGTAGGTTTGCTCGGGTTTTCTTGAATAGGGAAGAAGTCTTTGGTAAAAATGTCTGACTGGAGAGGATAAATACCCGCTACCCGGAAGTCAGATATTCCTTTCTGCGTGGTAGCGACCTTCATGTAGGCTTTGTTAAAAAGCGAAGCTAAATCATAATGTGTAATTTTCTGGTGAGAGTGGCTTTTTATGAACAAGTAGCATTCTCTAAAAAATACTGATTTCATGGGAGCAAAAAACGACTCGTCTAAAGGTTGGAGTTTATGTGAAGTGTGAGGTGGAAGGGAGACAACACTTATACCATTCTCTTTGCAGTAGTTAAAAATGTCTAGAGATGTGTGGCTGTTATGATTGTCCATTATTAGAAGAGTTGGATTTTCCAGTGAAGATTTCGTGTTTTTCACAAAGTGTTTCATCCACACAAGAAATAATTCGTCGTTCATCCAAGCAGATTTTGAGCACTGATATGTCGCTCCAATTGGTCCTCCTTTTTCCAGCAATGGAAAAAGGTGCTGGCGGGGAAATACAAACATCGGCGGTGTGAAGGTTCCAGAGGCGCTCATGCAGTTACGCNCAATGGAAAAAGGTGCTGGCGGGGAAATACAAACATCGGCGGTGTGAAGGTTCCAGAGGCGCTCATGCAGTTACGCCCTTTCCCATCCACTAGCCATTCCTACTTGTTTCTGACCTTTGGGTGCAATAATTAATCCTTGTTTCTGTACTGTATAAATGCCAGTTTCGTCGACATAACATATTCTGTCGGGCGTGAAACCTTTTTCCATTACTCTTTCCAAATTGTTGTAACATATCTTGACTGCTTCCTCACTGAACGCAGCCATCCTGTTTTTTCTCTATCACTGTCAACCAGGGCCGTCGACAGAAATTTTGGGGCCCGTCACAAATTTATATTTCGAGGCCCCCTTCGTGGGTGTCATTTTTTTATTTCCTCCTGACTCCAAGCTTTGCGGCCTCCATGGGCGGCGTTCCATANCAATGGAAAAAGGTGCTGGCGGGGAAATACAAACATCGGCGGTGTGAAGGTTCCAGAGGCGCTCATGCAGTTACGTCCTTTCCCATCCACTAGCCATTCCTACTTGTTTCTGACCTTTGGGTGCAATAATTAATCCTTGTTTCTGTACTGTATAAATGCCAGTTTCGTCCACATAACATATTCTGTCGGGCGTGAAACCTTTTTCCATTACTCTTTCCAAATTGTTGTAACATATCTTGACTCCTTCCTCACTGAACGCAGCCATCCTGTTTGTGCCTGTGAGTTCCGGCTTTCTCAAACTGAGTTCTGGATTACATTGCATGAAACCACTCACTCCAGCAAGCCTTGTGCCTTTATTGAATGGGCGGCTCATGTTGTTTCTCTCAGCGTACATTCCGTAAAAGACTACTAAATGGCGTGCAAGTTCTTTCTCCTGTTCATGTGAACATAATGGTTTTTTGCCCATCTTCGCAGCTGCGGTTGGACCTGACTTCAAGCGGTCTCCCAGTGTACATTCGCGAATTCCAAACATTCTGCCTGCTGCTCTGATACTAGTGCCACTGCTGACGACAGCCTCCAGTGCTTCTGTTGTCCAACCTGCCTTTCCAGTTGTCCTCTTCCTGTGTCGAACCATCTGGACAAACGTTGATTTACAATGGCATCCTATGTTGAGCCTCACTGCTGCTGAGATAATAATTCATTAAAATAAAACAACTCAAACACAAGAATAGCTTATTGAAAAGCCTGTTCATGGTAAATTGAGTATATTAAAAGTCCATACATGATATTTGCATTTCAATGTTAGAATAGGCAACTGTTTTTTCTCTATCACTGCCAACCAGGGCCGTCGACAGAAATTTTGGGGCCCGTCACAAATTTATATTTCGGGGCCCCCTTCGTGGGTGTCATTTTTTTATTTCCTCCTAACTCCAAGCTTTGCGGCCTCCATGGGCGGCGTTCCATANGGCCCCCTTCGTGGGTGTCATTTTTTTATTTCCTCCTAACTCCAAGCTTTGCGGCCTCCATGGGCGGCGTTCCATAAAGTTACTCTGCGAGTAAACTTTTCTCTCTGGCTGTCCCAAAACACTTTGAGCAAATGTTTTACTTTCTCTTGGCAATGTCCTAAAGCGGTAGAGTAAAACTCTCAGCATCTTGCCAGAGTGAAACTTTCACACGCACAACTTCAGCGAGTATAGAAGGGTAGACTGAAAATGATGGAAATTTTAGTTGAATTAAACAAATTGAAAATAAATGTGGACATTCTGTTTACAGACACGCCCGGAAAAAACTACAAATGACGAATAATAAAATTTGTATTGTCATTTAAAAGTTAACATTTATAAAGNAAAAAACTACAAATGACGAATAATAAAATTTGTATTGTCATTTAAAAGTTAACATTTATAAAGGTTATATTTTTAGACGTAATGATTTTGATTAATTTATAGCAAGTAAAGCTGCTTATGCATACAACTAAAATTTTGAAAAAGAAAGAATTTGGGAAGGGACAAATATCTTTTGGAATTTACGTTGATTGCTTAATCAGTACATATTTGTACACACATAATGTTATTTAGATCATGTTTGTTCGGAAACCACTTAGAATTTTGCTTTCCTCAGTGGATACTCTCTGTTACTTCACTCTACTCTCGGAATAACGTTTTGGAACGCCGCCTCGAGCCTCGGAGCCCGGGACAAATGCACCCTTTCTTGAACAAGCAGTCTTCCTCGACTTTAGTCTATGAATATGAGGCTATGCTTGAGAGCCAGCGAGGCTCAGCGGCGCCCAGGAGGCGAAGTTGGCGGGCCAGTGCGGGGCAAAGTGCCCCCCCCCCC
>NQII01004570.1:56393-127364 GCA_002778355.1 Clitarchus hookeri
AGTTAAAACTTTAGATGAATGTGAACTTTGGGTTAAAATAATTTTTAAAGTTCGAATTAAGATTTAAAATTGAAATTATTATATTTATGATAAAAAATATGACAGATAATATTTTTTAAATCAATCGGTATTTTAATGAAGCAACCATCGGCATCTATCAAGAAACTTAGTAATATCCACAAAATGCAGGAAAAATTAGGCTTTTGAACAGCTATAATAAGAAAGATAATATGAAATAAATGTAATTTATAACTTGTTTCTTTCTTCCTCAGCTCGGTATCACGGCCGCCTTCTCCTCAGAAGCAGATCTGAGCGGCATCTCTGATGATGATCAGCTGACTGTCAGCCAGGTGAAGCAGAAGGCTGTCATAGAAGTCAGTGAAGATGGCACAGTGGCTGCTGCTGCTACTGGTAGGAAACACTACTTAACTCGTACCATCAGCATAGTGTCCTGCTATACACTCACTTACATAAAAATGTGCGCATCACGGTGTCACGGTGGTGACGTGTGGGCGGGTGTTAACAACGAGATCTTGAGGGTCGATGAGGGTGAGGTGGATATGGAGTAGCATCGGAATGCAAGGATAGAGGAAACGGGAGATCTCCGAGAATACCCGCCGGCCAGAGGCATCGTCCGCCACGATACCCGCATGAGTAAACCACGTAAGGGGGGAGGGTATCGTTACCAGTTCGTCTTGGTAAGAGGTCTAACCACTGCACAACCGCGGCCTCCAGTGCGCATCAAGAAGTGACCAACGCCTTGTAAAGCCTGTTACACGCGGTTCACTATCTTGTACAAGAGGATATTCACTTTCCTGTTCACCTTCTGGTTCACAAGAGATGTCCGTCTGTATCAGGCTTTAGGGTCTTCCTATCTATGAGTACAATTTAAAACCTAAAATAATTCACGTATATTTTTAAACCTCTTTACTATATATTTCTCCTAAGATACCTTATGTGACACACTTATAGAAAAGGTAATTCTATTTGTAGTTAAATTTACCAGAACAACGCGGAACACAAATAAAATTTGTAAAATACTCTTTTTTTAATGTAAAAAAATGAATAAGAAACTTTCATAACAATTTATTTATTCTAGTTTAATAAATTATAATGCATGCTTTGTTCGTTTTATGTTTATAGAAGTCATAGGGAACGGAATAGTCTTCGTCCACGAGTTCAAGGCAGACCACGGGTTCCTGTACTTTCTGGAACATATTCCAACCAACTCCATCGTCATGCACGGCAGATACACCAAGCCGTGAAACGAGTTATCTTAATTCAGGAAACGCCGTTTGAAATAAACGCCGATTCTAACAGTCGAGATGAAAATGTGCAACACTCATAGTTCTTGTAGCTGCCCTCATAGAAATAAAGTAACATGCATTCCTTAAAATATGGCTGTCGTTATTATTACTTACCCGCTAATAGACATCAGCTGTACAAAATACTGTATTTGCTAATGTCTAGTAATAACTTCGTCATAACTATTACTGAAGCCTGGGCACACGTTATTCAAATGGCTACTTACGTCTGGGCACTCTGAACATGTGGTTTTATCATTGATGCAGCATTTCTGAGTGGTTGGATTTGATGAGACTTGCTCGTATCTCGTCATATCAGCCAAACCTGTTACACACCATTGTTCATAACTGCTGGATGGCAAAATTAGTAAGCGTGTCATTAACTACCAAAAAGACGAATTATATACTGAGCATACTATGGTAGGACAATAATTTCGAAGAGATGAACTCGACTGTATTGCTTTCTCTCATGATTTGTTTCTATATATCAAATATATTTGAACATTAAAGTCACTTCACGACAAATAATTTATTTAACATAATGTGATTGCATGTAAACATAACTAACACCGATGCTTTCTTACACAGCGTTGAATATACGAGACTGTTGTCCAATTTAATTTACATCAACTGTGTCGGGCTTTTAATTAGGCAAATCAATACCAGTGACAGTAAATGATATTGTCTTATCAACCCCGAAAATTCAAAAAATTAATTCTCGCTCATAGAAGCCTATTCCGAGCTTTTAAAATCAGATCATACTCTTATTATGTCCAAGTCATAACTATTCAGAACACTAGCACCTGCTGCATCAAGCAGAAACACAGTCGGCCACATTCAAGTCAATTCAAGACAACTGAAATGCATCAAAGCTAGAGAGAGTGTGAGTAAGAGAGAGATAATCACAGTACTTAATCATTTATTTTANGACAACTGAAATGCATCAAAGCTAGAGAGAGTGTGAGTAAGAGAGAGATAATCACAGTACTTAATCATTTATTTTCGCTTAAATAATGATCGTTATTCTAGTATATCTGAACATTACAAACTCTTACAAGCTTTTTTCAGGAATGTGAACGAAAAAAAACTTGGAAAATTCAATTTTTGATGCAGCAAGCCGAGATAAAACCAACGGCATTCTTGAAATAGTTTAACTTTATAACCATGTAATCAAAATTTGTTCGTTTTTAAATACTTCTGTGTGGTCACAATCTGGTTTCTAGAGTAGGGTATGCCATCAAATTTTCGTCTTAGTACTCTGTACTATGGATTAGTTGCCTTCAGGATTATCATTCACAGTTTCTCTTTACTCTACTTCACCTATAACTCGTCCAAAAATGTCTCCCGCACCAACAATGGCACCACCAGAGGTAAAGTAATTTCAATCAATAGCCGAAACTCACTTCAAAGGAGGATGACGTGTCGGGAGAATCCGACTGCCGTAGAGGTAATAAAGACTCCAGACAAATGGAGCTCCATTGACCCCCCAACACAGAGCTTCAGACACACGTGTCGAACTGTTCTCACTTCCTCGTTCCCCCGTCAGTCCTTGGGAACTGTTCCCAGTACTTGGAGAAGGCTAGGTGTGTCATCCTCATCACCGATGCAATAATCAGACTACCACAGAGGTGATAAAGACTCAAGACAAATGGAGCTCCATTGACCCCCCCAACACAGAGCTACAGACACACCTGTCGAACTGTTCTCACTTCCTTGTTCCCCCGTCAGTCCTGGGAACTGTTCACAGTACTTGGAGAAGGCAATGTGTGTCATCCTCATCACCTATGCAATAATCAGANCCCAACACAGAGCTTCAGACACACGTGTCGAACTGTTCTCACTTCCTCGTTCCCCCGTCAGTCCTTGGGAACTGTCCCCAGTACTTGGAGAAGGCTAGGTGTGTCATCCTCATCACCGATGCAATAATCAGACTACCATAGAGGTGATAAAGACTCGAGACAAATGGAGCTCCATTGACCCCCAACACAGAGCTACAGACACACATGTCGAACTGTTCTCACTTCCTTGTCCCCTCGTCAGTCCTGGGAACTGTTCACAGTACTTGGAGAAGGCAATGTGTGTCATCCTCATCACCTATGCAATAATCAGACTACCATAGAGGTGATAAAGACTCGAGACAAATGGAGCTCCATTGACCCCCAACACAGAGCTACAGACACACATGTCGAACTGTTCTCACTTCCTTGTCCCCTCGTCAGTCCTGGGAACTGTTCAGTCATGAACCTCTTCCGTTACACTGTCATCCTCATCACCGATGCAATAATCAGACTACCATAGAGGTGATAAAGATTCGAGACAAATGGAGCTCCATTGACCCCCAACACAGAGCTACATACACACCTGTCCAACTGTTCTCACTTCCTCGTTCCCCCTTCAGTCCTTGGGAACTGTTCCCAGTACTTGGAGAAGGCAATGTGTGTCATCCTCATCACCTATGCAATAATCAGACTACCATAGAGGTGATAAAGACTCGAGACAAATGGAGCTCCATTGACCCCCGACACAGAACTACAGACACACCTGTCGAACTGTTCTCACTTCCTCGTTCCCCCGTCAGTCCTTGGGAACTGTCCCCATTACTTGGAGAAGGCAAGGTGTGTCATTCTCATCACCGATGGAATATTTTAATACAACTATTTGAATATTGATTTAGTTCAAAGTCTGCAAAACTTTTGGGACTTCTTTATTCTCAAGTCGACCATAGTTAAACGAGAAATCAAATCGTGGTAATCGTGTGGACCTTAACTTCGCCACATAAAATAAAGACGTTGTATTATTATTAATATTATTAAAACGATTGAAACAACCAAACACTTCAAATATGGGGTGAATTTTCAGCGGTTTGATTAAAAAAGTGTGAAGAAACCTCGAATAAACTATACAGAAGTAATACAAACTTAAGATACTGACTCCTAACATTATATTTAACAAGCTCTATAACTGATTAATATAGTCAAAGGAAAGGCAAGCTCTCAACGGTTTTGCATACTTTTATAAAACTATTATTTTGGCTATGCTTTTATGAATACTTTAATATTAATTTAACATTAATAAATGTTTCTAATTGGGTTTGGTTTTTGCCGGGTATATCTTGCCATTTCTGCCTTTAAAATCCATTCAGTTTTTTCTGAGAATTTAACGTTTGTTATCCTAATAATTAGTTACGTTTGTTTTTCGTTTTCATACTTTATTTAAATTGTAAGCTAACGTTGAAGCACATTACGATTCTCCATAGCTACACTCCAACTAAACTGGCAAGGGCCCTTACCTGGATGTATGCCCTTCAAGAATGCACTAGATCGTGACGTCAAGTAAGGGCTGCTCCAATTCAAGCGAAGGCCACGATTGCACCTTCAAATATCTCGTCTAGCCAAGGGCAGGTGTCAAGTACCTTCACGTGCCCTTAAACGTAACCTCTGTTCTTCTAATATTGATAACAGCTTCGTATCTACTTCCTGCCGTTTGCTGGACACTATTGTTCGTACACAAGGGGACATAAAATAAGAACATCAGTTTAGTTAATTAATCATTCTCGTATATGAGTTGCAAATTTTGAAAGGAAGACAGGAGTGCGAAATGATACCCACTTCGTCATGGAGGGATTAAGGGAATGTAGGGAATTGTTGGTACTATAGGGAACAAGGGTAAGTGAACGAGCGTATGTTGGAGTGAATTGGAACACAACACATCTCAGCCGTTTTTTTGCACTACTTAACTTTATTCCACGGTCACCAACCTTGTAGCAGACATGTCATTGTTGGCAACATTTCTGAGGATTATTAATGTCTCCATCGCTTACAAAAAGAGCTACAAAACATTACCCTATCGAAACCTGTGGAGTGCCTTGGTGAATGTGTGCCATTTATCGTTATTCGAGGGGAATATTCAAATGTAGAGTAAATATGGCTGTAACGATCATACGTGTTGCTACTATAGACTAAAGATGACGTAGACCAGTTTTTGCCTCCTGCTCATATTCCCAACATTAGGCCAAGAATTGCCGCTAACAACTGTCAAATTCACGGTTTCAAGATTGATGAGTGCTTTTTTTTACATTCGCGTTTAACCGCAAACCCGCGATTTTACGAGAATTAAAGTGCATTTTGCATAAAGTGATTATAGTCTATTTGCAGTATCTTCACCATACTTGAGTCATACTTTGAAAAATCACCTATGCGCGACGTTGCTCAAATATGCCGTCAAGTTTCAAAGGTGTTTTATACGTCTTTTAATATAAATATATCTTGTTTTTTGTTTAAATTGGACGTTTATTTATAGTTTGTCTATACATTGTAATAATTAATTTTAATAAGCTTGAACAAAAAACAAAGGGAATATAGGCATGTTTGTAATACATAGTAAGGAATAGTTCTAGTGCACAAAATCATTAAATTAAGTGCGCATAATTAAGGCGCGTTGCTTATTTGGCGTATTCTATACTTAGGAGGAATATCCTGAAAGAAGAACTTCAGCAGGGCTTCAGGAAAGTTGGAAGTAACAGAGAATGGTGTAGGGTGCTGTCTGTCAATTCTTCCAGNTGTAATAATTAATTTTAATAAGCTTGAACAAAAAACAAAGGGAATATAGGCATGTTTGTAATACATAGTAAGGAATGGTTCTAGTGCACAAAATCATTAAATTAAGTGCGCATAATTAAGGCGCGTTGCTTATTTGGCGTATTCTATACTTAGGAGGAATATCCTGAAAGAAGAACTTCAGCAGGGCTTCAGGAAAGTTGGAAGTAACAGAGAATGGTCTAGGGTGCTGTCTGTCAATTCTTCCTGAATATTAGACTTTAGTAAAAATTATACTAAACATAAACATTTGTAAATTTCTTAAAGTACCGGAATTTCTTAAGGAAGGTAACATAGAAGGCTTTATGTTCGAAACAGTAATCTTAAAAACTGATGCATCGAGAAGGTTGCCGATCCACGGCAACGTCCGCTACGTTTCCAACATGCATGTGACCCGCCGCACCGGGAGGTTTACCTTGGTGGAAGGCGAGAGGTCTGACCGCTGCGCCACTCGAGATACGACAGTACTGTCGGCCTTGAGAGCTTATCAGCATGAGTCTGCAGTAAATAACAACCTCAACATCAATCATTACTATTATCTTCTTTCCGTGGATACAACGCACATTTTATGAAGTAGCTGAGTGTTTTCAAATACTGTGCAAATGTTTTCAGAAGAATATAGGTTAATGAGTAGTGAGTTTTAGGAATAACGTTCATTATTCTCAGAACTCACCTTCCTGACGCCCATCTCCTTCAGCTTACAACATATTCCATCTATTTTTCTGGAAGCTATGGACAGCCACTGTAAAGACTGTTCATTGTGAAGTAAGCACTTATAAAATATACTTTTGAAAAAAAAAAACATTACTGGTTAGTTGGCAGGTAATAAAATATAGATCTTGATATTTTACGTCGTACTCCTTGTATTGCGAGTGGAATGTTGACATGTATTGCCACTGAAGTGTTAGTGTTTCTTAATTTATACGCATCAGAGTATGAATGCGCAATCTAGCAACACGTTTACATTGTTAACAATTTCATTGTTTCACTCGCAAGTCGCATGAATAAAGACATTAAGTCCGTGGCAATGCATATTTTACATATGGTGGAAGAATACACAATGAGAAGGAAAACTAGATCCTAACCAGCGCTTTAAAAAGTGCTCACTTTACCGTGGACAGCCTATATTTACAATTTAACTGAACTTTGTCCGCTGACTTTAACGACTAAAAAACGACCAAGCGAAGAGAAACTACATAGCATGAAGTGAACATAGTACCAGGCCATATATCAACGAAAAAATAAAGGAAGTAACGAAATGCTCTGTTTGCAGACAGATCATAAAGAAAAATGCACGGTAAATATCAACCAACAATGCGATAAAAAATATAAATTACAAACAACACTAATAATGTGGCGAGAGAGAAACAGACTACAGAAAGCTAAGTTCCAACAATTACAGACGATAAAACAAAAGAACATTGGATGTGGAACAGCACAAATAGTAAGTAAGTTAGTGACATTTCAGTTGCTGATCTTCTCTCGTGCTCTGGTGATCAAAGAAGGTTAACAGCGATTGTAAACTGTTGTCATTTTCTTAGCTGAGCAGGCAAAGAGTGCTATGACAAACACCGCCTTTTGTTAAATAAATGTATTCTTTCACGTGGTTCCAACATTTATTAAATAACAAAATGATGTAAAAACATTCTCGTATAACACATTATAGTCAATCTCGACTCAAAATATTTCTTGCATTCACCATACATTTCTTCCTTATTAATACGGTCACTTCAGTTCTTGTTTTCCACATTACTGCTTGTATCACTAAGTCGATAACACTGCGACTCTATACATTAAATAAAAGCATACATACTGCATTTGATAACCTTTTGCATTGCAAAGAAGCAACATCTTAAAACTGTTAAAAATATATATTTTGTAACATTTTAAGCTAACAAAACAGTCCTTCCCTGCTGTTTACAGAGAATAATGATAAAAATGTTATTTGTCCATCACACAAAGTACTAAAACTTCTATGCTATGTAGCAAGAATGCTGCTAATGTTTGCTTGAGTGCATTTCGTGCTTTCTTGTTTAAACTTTAGAAATATTTCGGTGGCAGGAAGTCGACCTGAACACCTGTCCTTCACTGTCCTTCCTCGAAGTCGAAGAAGTCGAAAGTGTTGGTCCACTTCATGGTGTCACTGTGCGCCTTAGCCCTGTCTCGTCTCCGACTCACGCCGCTCTCTCCCGCGGCCGTCGACGCCTCGCTCGTACTGAAGAAGTCGTCGTCGAACGGGTCAGTCTCACGGACAAAAATATTGACGGAGTCCGACTTACGTAAACTCGAAGCCGAGTCGGCTCTCAGATGCGACAGCCTTGTTTTTACGTGGGAAGGCGGTTTGTCTGTCCTGGAGTCCTCGCTGCCGCCGACGCCTCCAGCGACCGGCTTGCTCTTGATCGTCGCGCCGTCGAGGAACTTGGCCGCGCCTTCCTGCGCGTTGTCCATGGGGAGGAACACGTCGTCTGCCCCCCTCCCGTTCTTCAGCTCGGAGTCGCTGTCGCACACCGGCTCCTCCACCACGCTCTCGATCCTGCCAGCGAAGTGCGCGTCCTCGAAGGGAGACTTGACGTAGTCGCTGACGTCACTCGACATGCTGGATGTGTATCTCTTGGAGATGTTGGTGGCGTGAGTCTCCGGCAGGGTGAAGTCATCTTCGAAGGGCGACTGCCGCTGACCAGCTGGCCTCACCGGGTGTGTCTTGGCGGCTTCCTCACTCTGCTGTGACTCTGCGGTCGCGAAAGGACTCTCGGGAGTTTTGGTTGCGTCAACTTCTGGAGTCAAACTGGTCTTAACTTTTGAAGAGTCTTGTGTTGGTGTCGTGATACTATCATGAATTGGTTCTTCGGAACTCTTAACGCTTTTGTCGGATGCATCACACGACTCTTTTGCGTTGATGTCTGGGATTTCAAACGAATGTAACGAAAAATCGTCATCGAAAGGCGATTTTTGACTGTAGCCATACTCAGGAGGTCTTCTGTACCGTCGATTACGCCTCATTTGTAAAGTCTGCGATCGCTGGTCGTGCCCGTGCATTTTGTCAGTTTTGTGTGAGGGCCAGAATTCATACTCTTGGTCAGAGGTGAAGTAACTCTCTCTGCTGCGAGGTCTTGCTCCTTTTTCTCTGTATCTCCACTCAGAAGCGAAAGATTTATCACTCATCTCTGCTTTACCACTGCATGGCACCTGTCTTGACTTATAGTCACCAGGAGAAGGCTTGTCTGCAGTTCTCCGAGTTTCTGAGGCACTGTTTGGTCGCACAGGCCAGTTTCTTTTCTTGGACCTGTATCGTAAAGGGTCTTCGCGGTCGTGTTCGCTGTAGTCCTCTTCCCATGGCGATTCACGGGATCTGTCCCGGTAGTTCCGATGTCGCCTTCGACCCATGTATTCATGATGCCCATAATCCCCTTCTGACCCTCCACTGTACTTCCTGCTGCGACCATAACACCTGCTTTCGTTATCTTGCTCGCACCGTCGGCGATATTCGTCTTCTTCTTCGTTCCTCGGCCATCTGTCTCCATATTCTCGCTGGGAAAATCTGTCCTCTTCGTCCCAAGAACCAGACTCCCAGCTGCCTCGCCTGTCCCGCTCTGCTCTCCATGGAGATGGTCTCTGCTTGGGCCCATATTCGTACTCGTCGCCTTCATATTCCGCAGAACCATGCCTCCTCCGCCTCTCGTTATCCCACGACAGTCCCCTGTGCCGCGCCCTGCTTCTGTTGTACTCAAACTCCTCATCTTCCTCTTCGTCCATGGAGTGCTCTTGGCACCTCTTCCACATTCCTTTCCAGTGCTGTGCTTCCTCAGCTCTCTTATTTCTCTCTAAAGGTGACATATCCCTGCATACTTTCCTATCCTTCCATGGAGAAGACTTCTTCCTCCGTGCCCGTCTCTCCTTCACTTGCACCATCTCGTCATAAAATGACTCGCTATCGCTCCACCCATTTTCGTGTTGATGTTGAGGCACATCTTCCCAAAATTCTTCGCTGTCTTCCTCCTTCCATGGAGAACTTCTTTGCTTGTATTTGTGGATCTTATCTGCTTTCATAGGAAAGTCCTCTTGCCACAGGGGAGGGATTTTAATCAGTTCTTTACCATCACTTGACCATGGCGAAACTGCTTCTTCGTTTGAAGCTTCATGATGTGGTCTTTCAAATCGTAATGGTTTCATATCAAATTTGGCCCAACCTGCTACTGGGGACTTTGTCTCTTCTTCGCTGGTTGCTACAGTTTCTTCAGAAATCTTCTTGATCTCTTGATCGGAAGTTATAATATCTGCAATGTCTGTCTGAATAATTTGGTGTTCGTATTTTGTTCCTGGGGAAGTTATTTTGTCAATAGAAACGCCATGTTTTATGGTTACACTTAGTTTTTCGGGCGATTTAGCATCTTCCGATTCAATAGCTGTTATATCCTCTTCTTCTATAGTAGTTTCGATAATAGATATCGGTTCTCTGACAGCAGTTGTATCAAATGCGCCTACATCATCTTGCTGCGAGCTCGTATGCATTGATGCTTCTGCTTGTATTTCTTCTTTTTCTCTACTTGGAGAAATTACATCTGTTTCAGCTTGATCAGCAATGGTACAAATTTGCCTTAGTGCTGCATACCTGTCCTGATTTTGCTGACTGTATTCAGAATGTTCTTCTGGTGCTTCAGAACTTTTATCTTCAAGATTTTCTTCTAAATCCAATAATGTGTTTTTGTTACTGTCAGGCTGTGTCGAAATTTCTTCTTTAGACTCTTGTTCTATTAATTCGCGGAAAACTGCATATTTATCAAATGATGGATTTTCGAATACATCTTCAAATTTTTCATTAACATCGGAATTATCAAAATGATCTTCAAATTCAGCCTTGAACACTGGTTCCTTGTCGACTGATTCTCTCAGTGTCAAGTACTTTTCCCTTTTAATATTTTGTATCTCAGACTTTTCATCTTCACTGCTTTCCTCTACACTCTGACTCAAAGCAGTCAGTTTGGAAAGGTGTTCAGTGAAGTCTTGGAGAGTCATTTTAGACAAATGGTCCTTGGATACACCAAGAGTTTGAGCTAGGTCTGTCAGTCCAGTTTTTGTGAGCTCACTCAATGTTATGTCAAGCGAAGCCTTTTGAAGTTGTGCATTTTTCTGCAGATTTTCATAAGACGAGCACATGGCTGAACTTGCAGATGTCTGTAAAAACGACTCTATTGTTGTCACAGCTGCTACAGAAATTTTGTCCGAACCTATTGGAGAAAATTTCTTTAATGTCTGAGGCAATGTTGGAAATGAAGGCACATAATCATTTGATGCAACAGACGACTCTTTCTTTGGTCGTCGTGGTATTGAAATGCCTTTATCGAACTCGTCAAACTGAAGCGTTCCCATACGCATAGACAGGGGCATCTTGTTCATGTCTTCCAAGTCGCGTAGCACTGAAGATGTCTTGTAGTCATCAATGTAATCGTAGCCGGAGTGTTCATCTACATGAGGTGGCCTCGGGGGAGGCTTGACTACTTCGCATGCCTGCTGTCGCTTGGGCGGCAGAGGGGGAGGTTTTATGGGCATTATGTTAGTCGTGGGTCGCGGCGGTGGTTCCGGCGCGATTTCTGTGTGATCTATCCTCGACATTTGTAAGGTTGATGAAATGTCGATGTCTGGACTCTCAGGGAAAGAGGCGACTCTGGATGGGAAGGAGCTAATTATTTTGGACTCACTTTCAGCATGGGGAGGGGATAACCTCTCAACAGGCCCTGCTAAGGGTGTGATACGTGGGGGAGTTGGACTGGAAGTCAGTCTAGAAGCAGCAGTAGTCCCACTGCACACATCGAAAGATTTCTGCCTTGTAATATCAGCCAACATCTTCTGTGTTTTCGGACTTGGTAACCTGATGATGTCGGAAGTTGTCATCTGCTTCTGGAACTTACTTGTCCGACTTCGTATTCTACTGATGCTAACAGAAGAACTCTTTGCAGGACCTATGACACTTTTGAGGCCAGTCAATGCCGCAACTGTTGCTTCAATGTTCTCCTTCTCTGGAGGTAGAGATACCCTCAATGGTCCATGGAAATTCGCTTTAGAAGAAATTGCCTCAGGACCTTGCAGAAAACTCTGAGGTTTCTTCTCTGCATCTGCTTCTTCGACTACAGTTTTACTAGTACTTTCACTTGCAAACATAGTAAAGTCGGCGAAATCTGTATTGAAAGGATCACTACTACTTACGCTGGTTGTAACACTACAAATTGAAACGAAACTGTCATCTTCGAATGGATCGCCCTTGAATGTAGTACTAGTTGGAAATGGATCCACTTCGGATTTTGAAGGTTTTATTACAGCAGTGGACGCCTGTAGGACAGAGGAACTCACAGCATTGCTGGCGGGTGAGAGAACACCCTCGCTAGGGAAACTGCGATATGTCTGGATGCTTGCTGGAGACTTCATGTCGAAGCTGGCTTTGAAGAGCGGGGCAGTCGCTTCGTTCGGAGCCTCAGTCACCAAATCCTTGAGAACTTTCTTCGGGGGATTCTTCAGCTCTTGGAAGAAGTCCTTCCTGTCAACGTACGGCTTGTTGCGTCCTGTGCCCAGAGGATCCAGCTCCATGAAGACGTCAATGTGACTGCTCGGCTGCGGTTGTTTCGGTGGACTTATGCTCGAACTCTGGCCAGCTACCTGCAAACAACATTCTACATTATAATATAAACTATTTGACACCAGGTTTGAAATATTTCACACCAAATTTCCTTTGTATTCTATTGGAAGTTACATTTAAAGTAAAATCGAAAGCGTGTCTTGTTTTTCTTGGCCGAATTAATGTACTAACTCATTCGGATGTTCAGTTCCAAAAGGCAAGATCTAGATTTTAACAAAATATGACTAAAACTCAAGTTATTAAAATAAACACATTTACTTACTTAGCAGATAACATGAAATTGTATACAAAGAAATANGACTTCATGTCGAAGCTGGCTTTGAAGAGCGGGGCAGTCGCTTCGTTCGGAGCCTCAGTCACCAAATCCTTGAGAACTTTCTTCGGGGGATTCTTCAGCTCTTGGAAGAAGTCCTTCCTGTCAACGTACGGCTTGTTGCGTCCTGTGCCCAGAGGATCCAGCTCCATGAAGACGTCAATGTGACTGCTCGGCTGCGGTTGTTTCGGTGGACTTATGCTCGAACTCTGGCCAGCTACCTGCAAACAACATTCTACATTATAATATAAACTATTTGACACCAGGTTTGAAATATTTCACACCAAATTTCCTTTGTATTCTATTGGAAGTTACATTTAAAGTAAAATC
Source organism: Clitarchus hookeri (assembly GCA_002778355.1). NCBI lineage: Eukaryota > Metazoa > Arthropoda > Insecta > Phasmatodea > Phasmatidae > Clitarchus > Clitarchus hookeri. The sequence goes on from NQII01004570.1 coordinate 69,564, forward strand.
GAAAGCGTGTCTTGTTTTGCTTGGCCGAATTAATGTACTAACTCATTCGGATGTTCAGTTCCAAAAGGCAAGATCTAGATTTTAACAAAATATGACTAAAACTCAAGTTATTAAAATAAACACATTTACTTACTTAGCAGATAACATGAAATTGTATACAAAGAAATATCTTTTATTATAACTTTTGTTTTTGTAAAATTTGAACGGGGTGGTTCTGATACTTAACTAAAAATTATACTTACACCTACAAATGGCAAGCACATTAATTACCCAATCGGGATTTGAACTCAGAGCCTCATGGTATGAGAGCTACTTTTGTCCAAAGAAGTAGCTGCAATTTAAAAGTAGTTCACTCTCGTATTGTGACGAGCAAACAACTCATTACTTCTAGTATATGTAATTGCATTGTTTGAATACAGATTCGTTCAGCTACCAAGTGACTGTTTACCCAGAACGCACAGAACTCGTTTGCCTTATTCGCAGGCAAAGTAAAGGCAAGCATGTTACATTGAATATGTAATACGTATATATCTTAAAATGATTACAAGTTTTCGATTTGTTTAGAAGCAATCTGTTCTTTTAAGAAACTATTTATGCAATATGCAAGCATCGTTATTGGTTACTACCATGATCACTTAGTAATGCAGAGAATTTCATTGATTCTGAAAAAAATAGAGGGCGATATTGAGATGGGAAAATTCTGTGAGTACGATGGCACACAGGCTAGACCTCAAGAACCTTTGTATGCAGGAGCCTCAATTATTTGTCCATTGTCTGCGGCCTCAGTGAGTGGTCCGTTTTACTACTTATCAGGTAGCACAGCATTCCGCCTTTTTTCCCCTAGCAACTTTGTTCTGACTCAGATTTGTCCAGGACATTTGTTCCAGTAGTAAAAGTAACTCAAATGTAAATGAGTCAAAATTGTTGCTTGTCATAATACAAAATTGTGGAAAATTTTCCGTCTCTCGTGATAGAATGTCAAGCCCAGCATGCATCACGCATTTTATCAATATACAGCATATTCAACTACATATTATTATTTCTATCTTTAGTTGATAGTCTCTTATACATCAGTTTGGCAGCTGGGAAAGCTATTTCTGGTACATCTTAGAGGGAGCAGTTGTTCATGAACCATCAGGAATAAATTATAGAGCATTTTATTGTGCTGGTAGCAAGAGGGTTGAATGGCCAGAAATGTTGTCTTAAAGTCACATGGCAGAAGTTGAGCAGACAGTTCTGTATGCTTTCACATTGTGAACGCTCGTTCTAGTCTGTGTCCTTCGCTACGATGGATGGTAAGCACTTTCTAAATCAACCTCTGAGAAATATCCCTGCCCTTAACTACATAAGAAATATGGTACACGTTGGCATGCAAGCTCCCAGTTAGTTGGCAGCGATATAATAAAGTAGTTCTAAGACTTAATGTTTTACTGAGAGGATAACGTTAAAATTTATTACTACCCACGTCATAATTTCTTATTTTATAGATATATGAGCATTAATTTGCACACTATCATCACATTTAATTACCTAAAAATCCCATAGTTTAACTTGGGTGATGCATTGGCAAAGTGATCAGTTCCATGGCATTGTTAATTGCACAAATGGTGGAAGGACACAGAATGAGAAGCAAAGTAGATCCTAAGCTGAACTTTAGGAAGTGGTAATACCTTGTCGACGGTGGCTGGGAGTGCCGGTATGGGGGCGGCGGTCGGCGACTTGAGGTCAGCGTCATCGAAGAGCGCCTCCGTCTCCTTGTCGAACCAGTGCTTCTCTTGGGTTGGTGGTCCTGGGGACGGCTTGTCGTGACGTGCGGCTCGCGGGGGTGGTGGCAGCACTGCCACGGGTCGTGGTGGTGACGNGCCGCCAGCCGCCGACGGGCCGAAGGGGTCGGAGGGGGTGATCCTCTCCATCTGGTGGATGCCCTGCTGGATGCTGTTGAGCTCGAACTCGAGGTCCAGGAGGTCGGCGATGACCTCTGACGTCTGCTGCGCGGGCTTGTCGCTCTCCCTCACCGAGTCCTCTTGGATCGTCTTCATCTTTCTGAACGCCTGCTCTCCCTGTGACGCCATACAAAAGACGTACAGCCATCACGTTCAAGCAGAAATATCCTCCTCACAAGCACACTGGTTTGCATCGTGTTTACGTGGGTTGGTCAAATGAAAAGGTGACAAGGGCTAAAGACAGAATAGCCCGCACAATATGCAAAACTCGAGTGTGGTGCCTGACACAGTGCAGTTCGATCGATGTTATGTATACATTACATCAGCATAACAGAGGAAACTTCGATAAGAAGCAGTACGAGAAGACTGGCCGTCCATTTTGGTCTAGGTCGCGTGCGAAGAGACTCGAAACATCGTCTGCTGAATAACACGCGAAATTATACGGTTCCTAACTGCTGAAGACACCGTTCCCATATAAATGTATCGCGGGATGGTTGCAGTGTATGGAGAACATTGTATGTAACTGAAAACTGAGCACAAATGGTCAGTGCAGTTCCACGAAGGGCACGAAACCTTGGCAGATCATGAATGATTTGGACAATCACTCCTCTTCATCACTTTTGCACGCTTTGCGTGGACTGTGGAAGGTGATAGTCGACACACCAATCACATGATAGTAAACATTTGCCATTGAATTGATAGAAATGCAGAAATAAATATCTGCGCGTCTAATCTCACTAATGAATATATATTCTTATTAAAGGAAAAGTGTACTAGGAACTTGTAGACTCCTTCACATTGTAAGCACCTGGACATTTGCTAGTCCAACCACCCTTTAGTTACCCCTGTAAAAGCACACCACCAACTAAGGTATATTAGTCGGTGTATGGCGTGTCAACTCGGTTTCAGGCACGCAAGCATTTTCGAAATTGTGCATGTCAGGCCAGGATACAGGAAAGTGCCGATGATATTATCGGAGGAACAAAAGAGTGTGAAAAGCCCAAGGCCTTTCTTAAGAAAGGCATACACTGACTTGCCACACAATGTGATTTATGCCTTCGGGCCCAAGGTGGTTGCTTCTAACTGGTGAACGTATTGCGTAGTTAAGATCTATAATCACCTTTTCATTTGGCTAAATCTTGTATATATTTTAATTTTTCGTTTAAAATACTGTTACTGCAAGTACCCTTTTTCGTGTTCCCACATTTCAGGGAGTGTAATAATAATGAACTGGTAAGAAGCTGGTATTAAGTAAACCTGACCTTCCCCACTGGCATGGAGAGGAGCTGTAGTGAATGCTGTACTGGAGGGAAAGGAGTACCACGACAACCCACAGGCTATGTTTCCATCATGCTATAATACAGACTGGGATGGGCCGGAGATATGACTTAACTAACCAAAATATGATACCTGATGTGTTGACTGCAAACCAACGAGGACACATATTGCTACACTTCCGGACGAAGCGAGGTCATTACAAAATCAGATTATTGGTTTTGATTAGCAAACAATTACATTTAATTTCCTAAATTAGTGAATATATTAAGAGTAAATTACGACTGCATTATTTATAGTGGGAGTGTTACTTCGTTACACTACTGAAAGGATTAACAACCAAAAATATAATGATGAAACAACTATTCACTGTTTTCATCTCAATAATAATATATAAATTCCGCCATTATTAAAAAAATAATAAAAATATAAATAAACAATTATTATTTACTTTTATGTAACAATAATAACGTCAGAATTAATACAGTTTAGTTAATAAAATGACTGAATAAAATACTTTTCAGTTAAAATTAACAAAACTGAAATAAACCAGCCTTTCGCCAAACTCGACCTACTTCTTCACTATCCTGTGGGCGAGTCACATTATTCGGAGTCAACCTGAGGGCACCCCACTCCCTATAGTCGCAGTGCTCAGTCGATCTTGGTAATCGCAGTGCATAATCGATCTTGGTACCACACAGCAGAGACTTTTGCCATACCCAGCAGTAGCAACTCACTCTCTGCTACTGAGGTGTTATTGAAGCTCACTGCACTCGACTGCTTAATCACAATCAGTGCATTGGCTACGCAGAAACATGTTCCGGATGTGCGAAAGGTAGTGTTTATGGCACCAGGCATTCTCAAAATTATTCCTCACACTTGTGTGACTGCGATGACAGGCCATCCCTGAACTATTCCCGGAATGAGAACATTCCTCATATATTCCCGTAGGGCACTGCACAAGACCTCTAGGGCAACTCGGGAGATGTCTGCTGGGTCAACACCTTACACCTCTCCACCACTACCATTGGCTCTCTGGGAAGACGTACGTATAACACTACCTATTTCTCAAGCTTGTACATTCTAAAGAACTGATAGCTTCTTTGTTCATGTACTGTGCCTGTCAATCTATTAAAACAATTCTAAGAGCCCCAACGTCAGTTCCGAAAGACCACATCCTTGACATTCTTCAAAATCTGGGAAGAAACTTCCCAACGTTTCAGGGTTAAAGGACAGTATTCGCTTCGAATTTGTGTATTGTACAGCCTCGCCATTCGTACTTCCTCAAATGCCTCGCCATAAGTTCTCTGTTCATTGGCGTCTTCATTCCGTCATTGTTGGTTCTAAGATTATACAAATCCAAGCCATGTGGGGAGAGCAGGGTAAAGTGGCCATCAGCTGTTACTCGGCTAGAGAGTGCTGAAGTCTGGTAGCGAGGATTTTAAACAATTAAGAGGAAAACCGTTAGTGTTCTGAGAATATCTGAGATAGTTGTCTCACAATTTATGGGTTTTACTCAAGTTTTTGTGGTTTTGTTCATTCTGGATGCAAGGTAAGTGATTAATACTGTTAATTTTATTTCAATATGTAGTAGGTTTATAAATATTTACTATAATCCCACTAAAAGAATATGTACAAGGGTTTTAAATCATATGTCACATAATTTAGTAAATTACGTAGTTTTACTCTAGACAAGCTTTGTGTAGTGGTATTCAAAAGGGAGGGCAAAGTGGCCGCCCATCTAGTTTGAACTAATGAGTTGAAACGTTCGCCACTGGAGAGTGAAATAATCGCAGTTAACAAAAGGAGAGGTAATACTATTAGACATGAAAAGTAAAGCTAGGAACAGCACAGTCGCTTCTAGCAGAGAACCAAAATAATACACTAAATTCATTTTCCAAATACTCAGCAATCACTGAAGAGTGATTGTATTGGTTTTCGTGACTTACTAGTATGTAATTCGGTTTCCAGCTGACGGATGTCGATTATATATTTAAAAAAAGGGGGGATGTTAAATACGAAGAACGCAAGTGACCAGTCAGTGTTCACTTTACTAGAGACAGCGCAGCAAAGTGGCCATTTGGTAAACATATATTTAAAAATTCTTTAAAAAGATAATAATTCGCAATACTTAAAAAATAACGTGTTAAGTGTCTGTAAAATAAATATATTATCTAAAGGATGATTTTATATTTTTGTTTTACTTACAGTAGACGATTTAAATAAAATTTTACCTAAGAGGGATCACTTGACCATGCTCTTCACTGTACGACTAAACTTCGACATTGTTCAGTGGCTCATCCTTGGGTAGCAGTATTCTCTTCCTTCGGTTGTCTGAACAATTCACTAGGGAGGCACATCACTCTTCCAAACAGAATCCTCAATGAGGTTACCCTGGTAACCTCATGGACTACTAAACGTTACATACATCTTGACCATCCTCTCTCACCGCGAGTCTCTAGAGAAGGGAACCCTTGGTGTTCGCCAGATCCTGTATGAGTGTCCTTGGCTTCTGGCGTAGGGAAATGCAATCCTCTGGAAGAGGGATCTCGCCAGGGCATTTCCAATGCTCACTAAATTGAGAGAACCATTGGTCAAGGTAATGTAGATGAACCCTAGCATCAGACACCAAGTTGATGCATAGCTGCGACAAGGGCTATGTGCGCAAGTAAGTCTTAAGCTTTGGCAACATATCTTTACAACTTATGCTGGCTCTAAGAAACCAACTGCCTCTTTGCAGAACTGCTGGAAAAACAACCAAATATGGGGAACTCCGGAGCCCTTTCCATGTCTGGTTTACCAAAAGTGGTATCTGCCTCCTACGCCATGTTTGAATCATGGACAACCTTTTTGGTATTAAACCTGTGGTGGGCTGTGCGACGTGCATTGGCCGGGTTGTTCAGAAAGCCACAACTTGGGTTCGGAGAGTGTAGTGTCTATTAGTGAGCCAGGGAATTCCACAAGTGTCAGTGGAAAGGAGGGAGCTGCAAAGGCTGGCTTATGGTACTGATCGAGGTTCCCTCTTTTTGATTGGCGAGGGCAGGGGTATGCAGGAGGTTGGATGTAGGTAGGACTTAACACCTCGTCGACAGTGAGGTCATTAGAGACGGAAGGAGGTTGGACATACCTCCTTGTGGCCTCTCGGTCTGACCGGTACGCTCAGGTCAGATAGACTGGACTGTACTGGCAGTGGTTGAATATTCGCTAAATATGTGTCTATTATTCACTGAATTAGAACACAAGAAAAGGGCAAAGATAACGAAAATAAACGAAATAGCTAAACTCCGGAAGGACATGGCTAGGATGTTAGATGTATTAATGTCGTGTCGTCTTACTGAGTGTGTATCACCTGCAGACAAAATCTTTGTCATATCTTGGAACACTGTGGCTTTTAAATTGTGTTTCTAGTGCAGATGGAGCTTTAGTGATACCTCAGTATCTCGATGAGATGTACTACATGAATGATATGGCTACAGTATAAGCTTTTTTGTTTGGAGCTGGAATTACTTCAGAGATTCTATTTTGTAACTTTAGCTTCTTTAAAGTTACCTTCTGTGAGTATCTGTATGATAATGACCCCTAAAACGACTGTTACTCATAGTTGTCTTTACGTGATATTCTGTAAGGCATCTGTTATGGCTCTCTTTGTGATATCGCATAGGTTTGGCAATGCTGTGGGCTCTGTTCTGAAATAAGCTATATGCTTGCTGAATTATATATATATATATATATATATATATATATATTTATTTATGTCAGTATGGTAAATTTTCAATTATAAAATGTATTTGTTTCTTAATACATTTAAGTATAATGCTTGAAGAATAAACTTACTTCTCTCTATGATACATATTTCCCGACAATCCTTATTCATTTTGAGCATCACGAGTTAGTAGCACTAAATTTGTGGCCGAGCCCATCGTCTGTATCGTGGTTACTGACTTTACATAAAGACGTTACAAAGTTGAGGCCCAGGTGTATTAGTAAAGTAATCCTGTCCTCTGTCATCCTCTCAAATGGAGCTCCCACAGTGTATTTCCTTCATAGCTCAGCGCTTGGTCCCTTTCTCCTTAATGTGCAAACGTCTCACTTTTGGCACCATATATCGACGTCCTCCCGACAATGAAGCCAGTACGATAATCTATATTTGCCGACGTGTTTTAACAATGCCAAAGTCCAACAGCTGCAGTACTATAATGTCACCTTAAAATTTCCAGAATCCCATGTTCCGGAGGAACCAGCTGTAAATGTTTTTATTTCACATCAGTATTTTCTGGGGTTAGTGTATGTAGAGTACGCCATTCCTCTTGACTAGTGAATTCCTCTGTATTCAACATGCATTGACTGTGGCACTAACCTGGACACTTCATTCTCTTGCTATCAATGGTTATTCTCTTTCCACTTCAGCGTGGTGTGACAAAGAGGGTGATTTTACAGGTTATAGGCATTCGTTCATCTGTGTAGATCACCAGTAGCGAATTCTTCAATTCTTGTCTTCTGTGCAGTCAGTAATTAATAACTTCCCTTTCTGAAGTTCACAACTGTGAAAGAATGGTTGACATGAATTCCGATATAGTGCATCTTTGTTAATGTAAAAATTTCTGAACCTATGCTATAATTCAAAGTTGTATTCCGAAGGATACTCTATCCATAAGGCAATTTTGTCATAAATATTACTGACATTTAATGACCAGGCTACTGAAGTTTGATCATTTCATTGAAAAGCATCTTGCAGTACAGCGAGTGGCTGGAGTTTCCGTAGCATATTTCATTAAAATATCACCAATACTTTTCTATATATGAGGGAACACCAAGGGCTGAGAGAAAGAGTGAAACATCCTATATAACGTTTGGATAACGTTGATCAATGTTATTGTATGTTCTATTGTGGCATGCATTTTCACTGCTATATTTACTCTGTTATATATTCATCATATATGCTATATGTCCTCTTCATTATATTTAGCCCATTGCAGCTTATCTGTATGTATTATATCGTGTATTTATTTCACCCTAAAAGACTGGTACAGGGGCAAGGACAGGAAAACTTGGAGAGTTGAATGATATGCAGTCTAGACTCCGCAGTCCTGTAGCACTAGAGCTTCAGTTGCGCATGCATCGGCTGCAGCCACAGTGAGTATGCTTGGCAAGACAGCACTGCCTTCGGTGCTTGTTGTCATGCAAGCCTGATATTGGCCCAGAGTCGTGTCCACGGCGTGTCTAATAAACTATGAGCCAAGTGCAAAAGTAACTAAAAATATACGACTCTTTGAAGTATAGCTTGTACTCATATCAATTCGCTAAATTTTGCTGTCCTTATTTTATGGTTTACAGTAATTTCCATTCTTAATTTTATGAAACTCTTGGTTGCAGTACTAGTTTTCATGAAAGTACAGTATAGGCAGTCCTTTAACTTATTTTGCATTCTCAAAAATGAATAAGAAAGTTGAATATCTGGAGTAAAAGTATGTGTTGAAATGTTAGATATAGTCCATTCACAGTTACTTCCAATTTTTATGAAGCCCTGCTAAAGTTATACTTTCAGGATATTCCTCCCCCTCATGCAAACAAAGTTTAACCGAGTCTGGAAAGTTACACCACAGGGACAACACACCGCATTCGTGCGCACTCAGTGTAATAATATTTTGCATAAGAACTATTTCTTACTAGGCATTACCAGCACACCTATTTCCTTATTGTTTTTATTCGTACGAAATGTGAATTAAATTATAATTTAGGCCTATTGATAAAATGTAAATAGAAGTTAAATTCAACCAAAAATAAGGCACTTTTATATGCAATTATAAAACGCTTGTGATATGCGGCATATTTAGGAAACAAAGAAGCACGTCATGAATGGAGAAACCGCGAATAGACTATACCAGCGTGTCACATGCACACTGAGGACATTTATAACTACCTGTTGTTAGTAATAAGAGATAACACGAACAGCGAAACCACACACGACGATACGCATATCAGCAGAATCGAGGAAATGATGCAAAGTACAAGAGCATATATAGAATATTCTGAAATGAGTGGGAAGTAATCGGGCAGTGGATAGTAAACCACAATACAAAATATAATGTCCCTGTTAACATATGTTCTAAACACGATATTTGCCGTGTTTCAGACTTTCCAACATTGTACCCCATGTATTGGTAACAGTCGATCTTCCACAAGGCGTACCTGTTGATTTGATCAGCTGGAATGGTGTGAGTGTTATTGCATGTCTCGCACAGGTGGACATGCTATGCAGGACAAATATAATGTCCTGTGCACTCCCCAGATCTCAATATATTGGACTACTGCCTGAGGGATTAGCTCAAGGACAATTGTTTGTGCAACTACAGTTCTGGGCATAACAGTGCTTCACCCCAGCGAGTGGAACAAGTTTGCCAGCAGATACATATGATTCCTGGAGTAGTCGAACGTGTCAGACAATCAATGACGTGGCGTGTACAGATGCACATTGAGGCACAAGGTGGACATTTTGAACACTTCTTATAGAGTGACGTATCACTGCTGGTACATAAATATGGCTACAGTTACTCGAACTGGAATGTGTCAGGAGGAAGAATATTACGAATACATACAGTACAACATAGGTCTGTAACTAGTAAGCTGTCGACTCTAGGACATGTTCATAGCGGCATTTTGTGTTGTACTATCCACTCCCCGATCACTTCTCACGTATTTGGGAACATTGATGCGTGAATGTTATGAAACAAACTACCTTGTTCAACTGTTCGTACCTCCCACCGTGCCCACCGTGTCCTCGGCGAGGCAACCAACACGTGCCACACCGAGGGCGACTACAGTGCTCAGTCACGAGTTGTTTATACGAGTGTTTGGAGCAGTACTGGCTAGATCGAAGGGACACTGATAGTTTCACGTGCTCCTAGCCAGCTAACATATGAAAGTATGAACGGGTTGTGTGGCAGTTGAAATAAGGGTGGCAGTGCCCGAGGTACGAACATGGTAGATATCCGGCAGCGTGTTGCATAAGCAGGGCATAAAGTTGGTGGCAGTTGTTTGGTGGCGTGCGATGTAATTACTTTTGGACCTGCGGAGGAGTCGAGCTGGTCTGGTGCCTTCAGCTGGTGCTGCTCGATGTGCTGCTTCGCCATCTCGATCTCTTTTTTCTTCAGCTCGAATACGACTTGGAACAAGTCCCGCATTGCGATCACCACCTGCAACCACACCACATGCTCTCAAATTGAAACAGTCGAAACTGCAGGGGATTTGACGGCGCAGATCAGTTGGAAATACTCCACTTGAATCACCGATCACTTTAGCTGCTGGTATTCATTGGTTAAACAATGATTTCTGCTGATTCCTAGTGAAATGCCCTTCCCTGGTAGAAAACCCCCAGTGCATTCCACTGATTCTCCGGTAGATAACAGCTCATTATCTGAAGATTTAGTTAAATAATTCTACTGATTAAAATCAGTGATTCAGATTTAGAGTGCAGGGCCCTCGCAACTCCTACAACTTGTAGTTTTTCTATAACACGAGCATAGTTGTAGCTACCATGGGACTGCAAGTAAACTTCCACCCTTGTAAACCAGTTTTGTAACACAAACTTATAAGTAGAGACAGGAAAATTTCGTGAATTCATTTGAGGAAAAGATAGATGTCAAAAACTTGTACATTTCTGTTGTGATTGAAATTGTTTCTCAGTTTATTAGACACGCCCAGATGAACTCAGAGCCAATAACAGACCTGTAAGAAAACAAGCATGGAATCCCTTGTCACCTGGTCTGAGTTAAAACTGGCCACACACTGGAGCTGCAGCCAATGAACAGACAGCCGAGGCTCAAAAATACATAGGGCAATGGAGTCTAGCTTCTGGTAGTTTAAAACGCGAAATTTTCCTGTCCCTATTTATAAGTTGTGTTACAGAAAAAACCCCAATTGTTATATGTTTCCTATAGGTCTGAGACCCTACGTAGACATTTATTACAAGTGAATCTGTATATAGAAAAATATAATGCATTTTCGAGCTTCAATTAGGGTTCATGTGTTTCTTTGTGGGTATGGTAGCTCTATATGACATTGAAACTTGTGGATTTTTGTAGATAACAAAGACAATGCTGCAGGTGTAAGACAACTGTACAGGTATTTGCCAATAAACGATTGTGTGCAGTGAACGACTTTGAATTTAAAGAGAACTCCAGGTTAACTACTACACATTTTATGTTTTGGGAGAAATAGCCGGATTCCTTGCAAACAAAACAACAGATTTTACTGTTTCTCAGCAGAAAAAAACTCCAAACTAAATTATATTAGCTCGGAAACCATGGGCATTACCATGAAAGTAAATTTGTTATAGTTGGTTACTAGTCGTGTAGAATCTACCTACGATTGTAGAATTAGTATGGATTTTTCCTAGTCTCATTTGTCAGCTGGTGTTACATGACTTGTTGTAACAAGTCTCCAAGTCAACCGGTTGTAGAGTAGTGGACTTTTAGGAGCTATGTAGTAGGCCCAGCAGTCAGCACCGAACAATGCACCGCTGTTCCTCAACTGCTGCAAGCCATCCTAGCACTTTCTCAGTGCTGTACAATGTGTGTGCTGCAAGGACCAATGACTGGAGACCCGGACATGTCTCGAGTTCACCAGGCTAAACTCGACAGCACTGTACACCCCAGGTGCTGTAGAGAGTGGCGAGGTTGGGTTGGCTCTTAACAACGAGGCCTCGAGAGCCGATGAGGGTGAAATGAGGTGAGTATGGAGCAACGCCGGAATGCAAGGCGGGGGAAATGAGAGGTCCCCGAGAAAACTCGCTGACCAGTGGCATCGCCCGGCAAGATTCCCACTTGCGAAAATCCGGTAGTGACTCCGCCGGAGATCGAACCCGGTTCGGTTTGGTGGAAGGCGAGCGCTCTAGTTGGGGTCTGTAAAAGGTAGACAAATGTTTCAAGACTACTTTCCTGTCAGTGTGTGTGTGGATGTGTGTGTCCCCTCTAAAAACTTTTGAACCCATGAACCGAATGTCGCCAAACTCTGTACACATATAAGGACATCCGACTTTTATAGTTTCAGATCAAACATTGAGCTTATTTATAAAATGGCGGCTGATTTATAATTTAGGATGCCATTTCACATTTTCGGAAATATTTAACCTTTTCAAATCAAATTTTGTATTTTGGCATCTAAACATGTAAATAATTAATTTGGAAGCGAAACAATACTATAGCACGCCATGTATAATTTTGTGTTATAAGTGGGCCAGGCACTTATTTCCAAAATGACGGGAATATCAATATTGTATTCTAGCACACGTGTTCATGTGATCTAATTCTTAGAATGGGACCTACTTCACCGATATGCTATTTGAATCCTATGTTTGTCCTTGGAGACATGCCGTAAGCGGGGTCACTTTGTGATAAGTTGAGGGTGACTTATGACACAAAAAAAATCACATTTATTTTTTGAAATGGAAGGAAACGTACGCAAGAGTGAAAAATCCTGTTCCACAAAGGCACCCCCATATCCAAAGTCACCTCCACTTACGGTGGCTCCGCAATAGCATATGTCCAAAGTAATTTTTCATTTCACTTCATCAAATTTACTCGCACACACAGGTACAGGAAAATAGGGTTGTTACATATGTTGGGGATATGTTGCTAGCGTGCACAGTAGTAAGAGATGAAGTGAGCTGACCTGGCTCGCGGCCTTGTCAGTCTTGATGCCGAAGAAGCGGTGCCCGGTGTCCGGAGACCCGAAGATGTAGCCGAACGCCCTCGAGTCGGACATGTCCTGGGCGATGAAGGAGATCTTGTGCACCGGATGGTGATACAGGCAGTCCTGCCAACACACGAACATACACCACATAGTAACAACGTGGGTTCCTCAGTTGTGCCTGAGTATTACAATATACCAGCTCTCTTCATTGCTCTACTTTATTAGTGGTTAAAGACAGGAACATTTCGAGAATTGGGCAATGTGCAGGCTAGACTCCGCACTCCTGTGTTAGTCCACTCATGGTTACTTCACTGAAGCCCTGCTCAGATTATACTTCCAGGATATTCCCCCGCCTCACGCGAGCACTAGACGGATAACGCACGGCATTCGCACGCACTCAGTGAAATCACATTGGGCACGAGAACTATCTCGTACTATGCATTACCCCCACGCCTATTTTCTCGCTGCTTTTATTCATATCAATTATAAATGAAATAATGTTATTTGTAAATGACATACATAAACTAAATATCAGTTTAACCAAAAAATGGTACTAGTATGTTAACACGCGTATAAAACGCTTGTGATGCGTAACATATTAAGGAAACAACCAAACACGCCATACATAGAGTGATTTTTCGAAGGTTTGATTCAAAAAGTGCGTAGAAACCGCGAATAGACTATACATTAGAATCTCAGCTGTTTGTTCATTGGCTGCCGCCTTATTGAGTAGCCAGTTATATACGTGATAAGGTAGCACGACAGTCAGTGCTTGCAGGTCTGCTATTGGCCCAGAGTCGTGCACGGCGTGTCTAATAAACAATGGACCAATTACAAAACTAACTCATATTTACGTGTTCATCAAGTATAGCTTGTCCTCAAATCAACTCACAAAAGTTTCCTGTCTCTACCCTTCCTTATGTATGATTTATTCTATTCGGGTTGGGAAACTCAATGCTAATAATTTGATAACAAATAATTTTCGCCATATGGTAGCACTGCTATTGCATGTGTAACGCATTATCTCCGTTTGGTATATGAACAAATAAACAAATAGGATAATTGAAGTTCATATATATATATATATGTATATATATATATATATATATATATATATACACACACACATGACGTGTTTAGGAAACATGTGTACAAACTCGGGCACGTGATTCGTGACCGGCCGGCAAAGAACAAGATTGATATAGGACACTCATGGTCCATCTCAAATAATAATGACTGTAGAAGTCCTTAAAGGCGGAGGGCGACAAGCATATTACGAGGGATATCATGCAAAGTTAGAGGAACACAAATTGGTATATGGATTAAGTAAACCATGATCGTGGATGATAGGAGGGTATGGTACCTCGTACACACCCCCATCTTGTAAATAATAGGAGTCGGCACCATTTGATTGTATGCAACATTTACACCGTGAAGTTAAAGTGATCGTGGATCCCATCGGATGAAGCAGGACGTCGTAATTAGCACGAAAGTCTCCCTCGTTGCAACTCTGTGGGACCCACGTGCTGTCCGCTACATTCTGTAAGACTGCCTCTTCAAACCGCGGAGTGCGGACGGCTCTCGGGGCACCAGGTCCACGCTGACACGTGCCTGCTTGATACACCCCGTGACATAGTGTTGAATACTCAGAAAACCGACGACGAGGCACAGATCACCAATGATAGATGAAGTGCTGCGAGTGGACATGTTTTCTCCTAGGACATGGGGAACAGGAAATATCAAGCTGACACAGTGAGGACCATGCAATACAAGCTTCGAGTAGTGACTTTCTGTTTGGTCATGGCTCGTTGCCTTGTCTAGGGTGGGGTCATGAGAAATGGAGAAAGTAGCTTTGACAATCAGACACCTGCCATTTTCGCACATTCATGTGTGGAAAATCTAGATTCCAAACACTCGTACGTTTAAGTTACTTATACCAACAGTCAACGTTTATTTTACACATCCTGGAAGACTACTGCAGTGAATCGTAGACCGAATAACGTTTTCCCACTGTGATAACGAATTGACAACGAAGATGTGACATCTTCTCGAATACACAAATATCTGTGAAGTACTGAAGTACAACATATGTACTTAAGTACAACCATGGTCGGTGGTCAGGAACCAACTCGACACGACGTCAAGTAATAACGTGAATTTTGCAGATCGTAATGATGAGTGCGCCTGACTCCTTGGCAAGGATTGGAGGTGAGTATCTACACTTTCAGATTGGGTGAAGGTGAGTGGGGAGTAATTTTCCAATAGTACAGGTGCCTTTCTAGACTTTAGGCTAGAGGAATGCGAGGGGTACTGTCTAATAATAATTTTAGAAGACCATATACAACTGGTAAATTAAAATAAGTATTTTTAACAATTCTGATATAATTCTTTTCAGTTTTAAAACATTGTCAGGACAGTTTACATTAAAAATAAAGTTTCATTTGAGTTTTCCCAACTGAATTCTCTACTGGATCAACCTCCCCCCCCCCCTTTTTTTTTTCCTGAGCTATGTTCCATCTCAGTTACAAAGGCCACCTTTTCACAGTTGCAAGGTAGCGCCAGGGTTGTTGTTTTGGTGACATATACTGTCACCACAGCTGTTCTGACACATAAAAAGCCGCCAAGCACTGGACGTGAAAGAGGGACGTTACCGCTGTCTTCTCGTCGCGGAGGCGGAGACCGTCGATGGCGATGTTGATGTTGATGCGCTGCTTGTGCTCGCCCGCGGCGCGGATCGCCATCTTGAGATCGGCGAGCGCCTCTTGGCACATCCTGTCCCCGCGAGCCTCGCTCACTTCCAGGATGCCTATCAGCTTCGCCTTGAAGCTCACCCCTTCTCCCAGGAACCGCGACGGATCATTCTTGTCTGCAACACACAACACGTGGCACTTGTACCACCGCCCTCTCACTCAACAACACATGTCACAACCACATTGCTCTTACACAACCACACTCTCAGTCAACTACACACATCACATCCACCTAGCTTTTTCAAGACTTCCCTTGACGCGTGGCGCCCCTCCTTCCTTAGCACGCTCGTCCCGCTACTCCAGTGCAGCTTCGACGCGTCCTCTACTGGGGACAGTCGGTCCGAACACGGCGGTCACCCCCTCCACGGCTCCTACGTCGGCGACGTACACCGGAGTGCACCACCCCTCTGCTAGCACCTGTGTACTGCCGGAGTCAGGTGACCGTCCCGCTTTCAAGCCCTCAACAGAGATCTTCTGAGGGCGTGATAATTATGGCAGACCAATACTGACAAGAGACGTCCCCAGTAAGAATACCGCCGAGAAAATGAATGCAGCGAGGGAGACACAGTGGTAACAGTATTCACAATACCCCTCATGTACCCCCTCCATTCCCTGTTTACGTCCCGCGAGTGTGGTGCGAGTGTGTTACGTATTCAGTAATTGTTGGGCTTTAATAACACGTAAACAAACCACGTGTTTTTGTATTAAAGTAAAAAGGGCTTTATAAATTACGTGTTCGGGCATGGCTGCCCCCCCCCCATCAGTCTTGGGGACAGAGTGGACTCGCCCAACGCGAGCCACCTTTGACACCAAATTTACATAAATTAGGGTGCGAGTCATTTTTGCATCAATTAAAAATAATAGGATTTAAATGTAAACAAACCTAACGTACACGCAACAGACTGGGAGAGACAGCCCCGAGGCATATTTAAATTACGTTGCGTATAATTTTCTTAACAATTCACTTTGTTTTTATACTCAATTTACTCATGCAAATTAAAAATATAAAGTGTTGCTGTATTGTATTGTCATGTAACTGTTTTTGGGTGTATTTGTTTCCTCAGTAAATGTGCCAGTGTATTTACTGGATGCACTCGGCGCACTTAAGAGCACGGGTCCCTAGTGGGCCGCCATACTCGGCCAGTTGGCTCTGCACATGCCGAAGAAGTGCACTCGCGCCGCGCCACGGGCTTTCAACATCTTGTACCGGACTTTAGTCTATCAATAGTCATTTACTTATTGTGGAACGTAATTGGCTGTGCTTCTTTGCTTAGCCCGGGGGCAGTGCTGTTCTCGGCCCCGCCAGCTCGTGATGTGCCGGGGACTTAATTCACTTTATTTTTCATCGGCCACGTGCCTCTTTGTCAGTGTCTGCAGCCAGCACGCCTTAATGCTGTAACCGCGTAAGTACCTCGTACGAGGGAGTAAATAGTGAGTGAAAACCAGTGCAAGTGATGTCTGGTTTTTATTTCACTATCGGGTGCCTAAAGGCCGCGTAACGTAACTGTGGGTCTTCTACCCACTGGTGCACCGAACCCCTGATCATGGCTTTGTTGTGTTTCTCGGCGTGTGAGACGGCCACTTAACAGTCTCGCGTGATAATTAGAGGCGTATGAGGGCTCCTACACCCTCGTAGGTAGGCATGGGCAGGGCTTAACAACATTACCGACGTCACCTCGTCGCACTGGGTGAGCTCAGGTGAAGCGACATGGGCGATCGGCCCATCCCTGGACGAGTTGAGTATCTCATGCTCTGGCTTCCTTCACCATCCTTGTAAGCACCATTATACCTGTACCGCAAAACTAACCTCACTTCTCCCGCTCCTGAGGCCACGACAACCCGTCACCCTCAACAACCACCTCTGTGCACTTATCTTCTTCTTTCGTTGCACTGAAGGTGTTCATCTTACAAAATGACGCCTGTCTACCATACGGGCAACGGTTTGTTAACACTTTCATTCACACACTTATTTGTGCTTTCTGGTGTTGCAAATTTGGTCATTTCCTGCGCGTGCTTTACCTAATATGGCAAAGAACTAGCTTCGTTATCGCAGTCAATAAGTTCTAAGCTTTGTGCTTGATAATGCCTGATATGAACCAGTTGTAACGCGGAATAGTAGCACAGTTTACAAATCACAAGGGATACGAACATTTCGCGTTTTAAACGATCTGTAGACTCGACTTCACTGTCCTGTGTATTTTAGAGCATCAGCCTTCTGTTGATTGGCTGCTGTCCAGTGTGTAGCCAGTTTTACCTCAGACCAGGTGGCACGGCATTCGGTGTTTGTTTTCTTAGAGGTATATTATTGGCTCAGAGTTCATCTGGGCGTGTCTATTAAATTGTGACCCAATTGCAACTATTTCAAATACATGCGTGTATTCAGCGTAATATTGTCCTAAAATAAATTTGCTAAATTTGCTGAGTAACTATGATACAGTTACCTACAAGAATATTCTGAAGGTTTATGAACTACTGATAAAGCTCATGTTACTTTCAATTTTACATGTTGTGGGAGGATAGATATAGGGGAGAAAATCTTTAGCGGGACTATTAAAAGTGCTCGACTAGCCTAAATGTGTGATCAGTCTTCACAAAGATTACTTAACCAAATTGAATACTATACCCCACAGGCGTAAATATAATCCACGAAAATATTTTACCAAAAGAGAAAAATCGCAGTGTTGTAGGATTATTTGACTCGTAGAGGGGAAATGAGTTAGAGTGCTCATGTGAACTGCGCAGTAGCCGGTCTCCGTGTTCAACATTGAACTGCTCACCTGCCAACAGAACTATCAAATACACTGTTGTAGCTTTGACAATTGTATTGGCGGTGGGTGGTTCGATGTTGGTTACATGCCAAAAGAAGAAAAATTGGCCTACCTCGTCTTCAGTATTTGATAATGGTGCCGGAGGAGTGGGGAAGGGGGGGAGGGGCACCCACTGCCAGCCAGCAGGGGGCTCGCCCCTTTACCTTGATAGACAGTGGTTGGTCACTACTTCGGTGTGTTGTAAGTTCCACCCTCAATGTCCGCTACTGATGTACGTCTGAGACTAGCTAGTACGAATATTTATCTGTCCTTGAAGAAAGAATTCGGACGCAAATGCTTTCATTGCTTTGTTGTTTGCTTTACTAACCTTAAATAACCACTGCGTCACATCAGTAACAACTTAAAACAAAGTCACCTCCATTAAGATATAACAATGGAGCAGAGTGAACTTGCCAGCCCACAGTAAGTCAGTAATGAAACTTAACTTGTCAGTATTGCAAACACACGTGCATGTTGTGTCGGCCAGGACTGCGGTAAGTGGACACACGGAGGACAATACTGTAGTGGTGAGTATAGAGAGCTCACTTCCAGTGTATCTTCAAGGACAAGAGATTTTCCCATTTTCCAAAGTCTTAAAACGTACATTATGCTGTAATATTAGTTTGAAATTAATTTTTAGTTAAAAATCGATGTTTCTATGCAGCATTTAATGACACCGTTATTAATTATTTTTTATTAAAAGCTTGTGTCTATTATTTCTATTTCTGTTTTAGACCTTATTGCAACACAGTAAAAAAAAATGGCGTGTGGGGAGTGCACCCAGGGCAAGGCGACACCCTCCGAGTGACGGTCTTTCCAGCTGGGACCCGTAGGTGACCGTCATCCCCGGGCATGACAGAAATGAGACCCTAGAATGGAGCGGCGCTGAAATGCATAGGCGGGGGAAGCGGGGGTACCCGAGAGGGCCCGCCGGCAAGCGGCATGGTCCAGCACGATTCCCACATGCGTGGGTCCGGGGGTGGGCCCGCCGGGGATCGAACCCGGATCGCCGTGGTGAGAGGCGAGCGCCCTGGACACTGCGCCACCGCTGCCCCACACAGTCAAAATAAACATGTGTGTACGTTTATTGGTAGAAAAGTTGTTGTGAAAGTGAAGAAGTGTGCAGGTTCGTTGCAAGTAAAACANAACATGTGTGTACGTTTATTGGTAGAAAAGTTGTTGTGAAAGTGAAGAAGTGTGCAGGTTCGTTGCAAGTAAAACAGTTTTAAACATTTGTTTTATACATCAAAACAAAGATTGCATCATATACGGCTCTTGTAGAACACCAGTTTGAACTCCCTGTTAAAAAAAAAAAATAATTTACGGCTTCCTCGCGTCAATTCATATTTAACACGCTTAAATCTGACTGAAAGTTATAAAGAGAAGAAGAAGAAGCGATGAGAATCGTGTTAAGTCCAGTTGAATTGGTTGGCAATTTTCCGTCTTATTGTTCACCTGNGAAGAAGAAGAAGCGATGAGAATCGTGTTAAGTCCAGTTGAATTGGTTGGCAATTTTCCGTCTTATTGTTCACCTGGAGTGATGTCTGGTCCTCTTTTCCCTTCTACTCTACCAGTGCTTTGTCGAGCAAACTGTTCATGTATCCTAACCATTAGACAAACACACAATGGCTTTGTGCTCCGATAGTACTCGCGTACGCAGCGACCAGGCAGAAAGGAAGACAAGAAGGAAGACAGCTTGCGAACGAATTGCCGCAGGGCTCGGCACTCCGATAATTGATATTTTGCACCATAAACCTCCAGAGGTCGTAAATATCTTTCCATGGCCACCGCCCCCGCCTGCGATTTATAAACAGTAATTGGCACCTCTGAAAGTCGCTGTCTTAGAAAAGAGCAGCGCTGTGAGAAATATATCCTCTGGCGCAGACTTCGCAACAGCTCATCAACTACTGAATTCATTTAACCCTGGAGTTGGACAATGCTAACTGATCACTTTAGAAAACCCTGCTTACACTCTGAACATGAAACAGTACAGGGAAATAAAGGCAGAATGCGCACCCAAGGTGCGCAGTAGCGAGTCTCCATGTCCTACCATTGGACAGTTCACCTGTCAAAACGACTATCATAAACGACGTGGATATGATGTGAGGTTATAACACTGCTTATGCAAACAACAGTGCTGAAATTATTAACCCGTTTAGCTTCTTGTGGCGGAACTGATTTGTGGAATTTTCTACACTCTTCTGACATGAATGTTTAATGCCTATATCATCGAGCTCGCAGCACTATTTTCTAGATACTCAGATGTATATTTATGTCTCATTTTACGTTTTTCTAATTTTGATACAGAATTAATAGTTAGCGCTTAATCTTAATAATACGACTGCTACCCTTATCTAGTGTCTCCCCCCCCTCCCCGAACAGTTATTTGATCGTGTTTCAGAGTAGCAGCAATCAGATTACTGCAGTAGCATGCCGAAGTAGTTTATCCGTTCATGCCCGCTCTAGACAATCGTCAACATGTTGCACAAGAAGGTTATGTTTGGCCGGTGCTGTACTCTGCGAGGCTGTGCGCAATGATCTTCCCTGTAACTGACTCGTAAAAAACACGACTGCTCTAAGTTACAACTGGTTCATATCACTGTCATCTAACGCAAAGCCTTCAGCTTATTGGCTGTGAAAACGAAACAAGTTGTTTGCCAGCTCATGTTCAAAACGCATCAGAAAATGTCTTAATCGCAACACCGGAAGACATGCATTAAAGTGGGAATGGAAGGGTTATTACAGTTATAGCTGTTGCGCGGAACATTTCAAATACTGAATTGGTTCCTCTTTAATAATAGCCTGTATTGTGATAGGAATAAGTGCTCAGCTGTAGGTATCATCTGCTAGAGACGAGGTAGACCCATCTTCATATTCAGCGTATGTACCCGACATTGATTCGCCAGTTGCCAACTAAACTGTCAAAATCACACGGTCAACAGTGATGAATGTATTTGTTTACTATTACATGTTAAATACACACAGACTTGTATATCAATTAAATACTTTGAATAACTTACATAAGTTGCATTAAAACTAAGTCAGAAGAAGCTTAAAACATTTCAAAGCACGTTTTTCTTGCCTTAAATGATATCCGCGTTGCTTTTGAATCGCAGAAAAGCAATCCATTGTTGGAACACGGAGGAAACTCACTACTGCGCAGCTCACACGTGTAATCTACCCTATATCCCCATTTACTGCAGGAACTGTGTGTGTAATTGCAGATATAATAACAGACCGTACTAGAGTCGTTGTATGGCTATCTAAGCTTAATAATATCTCATTGGGCAGTAACATAGATCAACTGATTACTGGATGTGGATATAAAAATTAAGTTTCTACAACTGTGTTAGTTATCACGTAGTCGTGATTGTAGAGAAATAAGGGAATATCAGACTTATTGTCTGGGATTCCTTCATCCTTCCGAAGCAGCTGCTTTCCTCAGATTCAGACATAAACAAGCTGTGTTTAAAGGCACAACTACCTGTCAACTCCTGTTTAATTACATACTACTAAACGGCTTTTACGAAGCACACATTTTCCCTTCTNAGGCACAACTACCTGTCAACTCCTGTTTAATTACATACTACTAAACGGCTTTTACGAAGCACACATTTTCCCTTCTGAATTACATGTATCAATTGCCAAGTTATTTATGACGAAACTGGTACTATTAGGCACTTCCTGTAACCGTCACCTACGTGCTTGATTGCTGCCTTGTTCGGAAGTGACACATTTACTTCCGTACTTCTGTATTAGTGCTTACTTATCGCCGGCATGGTAGATTAATGGACATCCTTTACAAGACTTAAGTGCGGCGTGTCATCATCAAAACAGACATTTCTGCACACTTAAGAACTTCTGTAAATTAGGGGAAATGTTTTATGGAAATTTGCTGGCAATACATGAAAGTGAAGTCGGAAATTATCATTATCACCGTATTTATGAAATAGGAAAAATCTCCATGTTGAACGTAAGTTGAGGCGTCGGGGACGAGTGAAGTCGAGACCACACGAAGATTTATTCACTGCTGGAGAATGAAAATAAACGTTTCCGCGTAGTCTGGGAGAAACCTTGCACTGTGTTATATTGCCACTGTAGAAATAAAGAATACGATAAAAGATAATGCGAAAATTTGCGTAAATTTCGTAAATTCGAAGGAAGATTCATGAAATTCACGGGAAGTTTGGGGAAGTAGTTTTGAGTCATGCACGCGTTAGTTAAAGTAATTAGTAGGGAAGGAAACATGCCAGGACTGTAGCACAAGCCGAACTTGAATGACAGCAGGTGTTGTGTTACTTATACACAGAGGACTGTGGAGTGACTGCACACGCATGTCCCTTACAATGCGCCTCACTCTGGAGAGCGACCCAGGTACATAGTACCGGAAGTTAACTCCATTCGCAGGTCGAGAGAGTAATTAGTAGGGAAGGAAACATGCCAGGACTGTAGCACAAGCCGAACCTGAAAGACAGTAGGTGTTGTGTTGTGTTGTGTTACAGCTTGATATGTTAGTATACGGTATACATATGACTTACGCATTTAATCAAATATTTGTACTTGATATCTTGATATTCATACAAGTCTGCAAAGGTCGACTCACTTTACCCGCACTGTTCGGGTAAAGTGGAACCACGGGACACTTTTCCCACCCTACGTAAATTATTAAAAAGTGTAAATCCCAATTGTAATCTATTGTATGCAAGTGTACAGTTGGTACGTGTTTCGGACACATCACAATTACAAATAGTGATAATTAACATAAAGAAAGTGAACATGGTCTATAACTAAGATAATGCAGAACGCGTTCTTGTCACACTTGAAAATATTCTACTAAATTAGTATTTTGGTGCACCAAACACATTATCTATAAATATGAGTACAATAGAGACTGATTAGGATTTGCAAATATCACATACAAAGTCCAAAGTTTCACTATCAGCACATTCTTCGTGACACAAGTCCCAACACTACCACATTAACTACGAGACTGTAAGAGGGGAACACGCGAGTTTTGTGGAATTTTTTTAGCAAAGTTTGGTGCACGTATTTGTCCTAGTATTTCTGGTATATTATAACGATGTCATAAGCTACAGAAAAGTGTAAATGCAACTGTTAACTGTGTAGAAAGGGTCCGAAAAGTCGTTGAAATGTCTGTGAAGTCTATAATGCATTTTTTCGACGCTTGTGTGTTCTTTTCTGAGATAAGCACGTAAGAGGAAACCTTTAGTAGATTGGAGAAAAAATGTGTACTCCGATTACGGTGAAGCGCAATTTAAGTCCCTCGTAAGGGAACAGAGCCCTCAAATTTTGAACTTATTGGTTTTATTTGCTACGAATTATATTTTAGTAGGCGTATCTAAAATGTGTATCACGACAAAGCGAAATTAAAAGCTTCCCAACAATTTGTAAACTGCTACACGTATGCTTAGTTGGTTGATCTCAAATTCGTATCTGCAAAGAAGAAATAACAAATTAGTTTGTGCTTACCAAGAGCAAAACAAAAGTACAAACTTCAGAAAATACACTAAGCAATGTCCATAGTGGCCTGTCTGTTTCAAAATAAAAAAACTGAAACACCCACACAACTGTCAAGAATTACGTTCTCAGAAAGCGACGAGGACGTTTGATCACAATTATTAATTTTTAAACTGATTCATGCTCTTAGAAATAAATTATCGTAAATCTTTGAGACACTGATGAATATACGATTTTGGTAGTTGCAACGAACAAATGTTTGTTTGGAACTGCATTAGCATCAGTAGGGTTTATTGTACTCTTGGGAAGCTCAATGCTTTTAGTTTGGCAAATAAAATATTTCGCCATAAGAATGCGCGAACGTCGCAGGTGTACCGGAGTTTCTTTATTTTCAACGTTAAAAAACAAAATAATGGTATTGATCATAAATCAAATATAAAACAACTTCTTAACTGAGTAAAACCTTTTTTTTTTGTAGTATTAATGTAGGTAAAAATGTTAATTATAAGTGACCACTTTGGAACACTGCGCACTTAGTGGCGTAAATGTTCCCTATGCCAAACTCTCCCAGGAGAAAGCTCGTTTTGTTCCTAACCTGAGTAGAATGAACCTTAGCATCAGTACAGTGTTCTATTACATGTCGGGACCACACATGCTTTGATGTGATTGGCGCTAGCTGTTCGCGAGACTGCTAAGTGTAGTCGCGACAGCGAGTGATGTCTTACACTACCGTCCATTCAAGGTCACTTACAACTTTTCTGAAGCCCTGCTAAAGTTCTGTCTACAGTCCCCCTCCACCCCGGCCCCTCGTGCAAGAACAACGCGACGCATTTCTACACACTCTGTTAAAAAAATGTCTTGCAAGATAATTATTTCTTTCTAGTCGTTATCAACGCACCTCTATTGTCTCTTTTTTTACTCCTATCAATTATAAATGAAATACTATAATGTTTAGATAAAGCATAAGGAAATGTTTAATTTAACCAAAAATAGGATACTTATAAGTAGGATTGATGGGAAATCGGACAATTTTTTTGAGTCCACATATTTCCGATAACACTGGTTTGTCCTTTGATGATTGGACGACCAAGGTGTTGACTCAGCCAAGTTCTTTGCCGCCCAATCACAAACATTCTGGTTTAGAGTATCAGAATCCCCACTGGCCCAGTTAAATGGGATAGTAGCTTCATACATGCACGACGGCCAATAAGGAGAAAAACTGTCGGAAATATGTACAGTACGTTGAATCCTAGTAAACGGTCAACTTTTCCCGCGATAAACCATAATCTCTACTTATATGTTAACAGAACTATACAAAAGCCTATGGTGCATGGCATGTTTAGGAAACTACCAATCACGCCATACCTAGGGTGATTTCTCAAGGGTTTGATTCAGGAAGTGTAAACATACCGCCAACACACTATAATGCACTAGGCCCTGCTTCACATCGCGTTACATTTTGCAACATCCATAAAAAAGTAATTGCTACTGTTTTCTACACCGCTCTCGGCTTGGTCATTTCAAATGCTATCAAAGACGATATTTAATGTCTTACTAGTGAGGTAGCAGTGATATTGCCCCAAACCTATACCATGTCTAGTGCGAGCTTGTGAAGACTGCGCAGTGGAGTCAGGCAGGGACGTCTTACCAAGACGAGCTACTTTACTGACTGTAAGAGGAATGCCAGTACCGTCATGCAGTTATTAACAATATCAAGTTTGTAAATGCATAGTTTTAAAATTACGGTGGACATGATTTTTTAATGAAGGGGTTGGTTTATGCTCATACTTTGTTTTACATTCGCGAGTCTTGCCGCGCGGAAATGGAATACAGACCATTAACATTCGCTGTGCAGATTGGTTTGGATTTATTGTACATTAAAGCATTTCATTCAAACAACTACACGAATGAGTGTACCTCGTAACCAGTGACAGGATGATTCGTGAGTTGTTAGATGTGTATGATAGACTCCGCAGTCCTGTGGTGTACAGGATAGACTCCGCAGTACTGTGGTGTACAGGATAGACTCCGCAGTCCTGTGGTGTACAGGATAGACTCCGCAGTACTGTGGGGTACAGGATAGACTCCGCAGTCCTGTGGTGTACAGGATAGACTCCGATGTCCTGTGGTGTACAGGATAGACTCCGCAGTACTGTGGGGTACAGGATAGACTCCGCAGTTCTGTGGTGTACAGAATAGACTCCGCAGTCATGTGGTGTACAGGATAGACTCCGCAGTACTGTGGGGTACAGGATAGACTCCGCAGTTCTGTGGTGTACAGAATAGACTCCGCAGTCATGTGGTGTACAGGATAGACTCCGCAGTACTGTGGGGTACAGGATAGACTCCGCAGTACTTTGGGGTAGAGGATAGACTCCGCAGTCCTGTGGTGTACAGGATAGACTCCGCAGTCCTGTGGTGTACAGAATAGACTCCGCAGTCATGTGGTGTACAGAATAGACTCCGCAGTCCTGTGGTATACAGGATATACTCCGCAGTACTGTGGGGTACATGATAGACTCCGTAGTCCTGTGGTGTACAGAGTAGACTCCGCAGTCATGTGGTGTACAGGATAGACTCCGCAGTACTGTGTGCACTAGAGCTTCAGCTGTTCGTTTATTGGCTGCCACCTTAGTGAGTAGCAGTGACTAGGTAGCCCGGGGCTTGGTGTTTGTTTTCATGCANTTGGCTGCCGCCTTAGTGAGTAGCAGTGACTAGGTAGCCCGGGGCTTGGTGTTTGTTTTCATGCAGGCCTGCTATTGGCCCAGAGTCGTCCACGGCGTGTCCAATAACGAACCAGTCACAAAAGTAACTGAGATATACGAGTTCTTGAAGTTTAGCTCGTCCTCAGATCAATTCACGAAATTTTCCTGTCCGTACTAAAACCACAACCATGAATCGGCGCCACTTGAATTTGGCAGTCGAGTATAAGTTGCCTTCTCACCAGAGTGTAGGTATGTTGAATGTAAAGTGATGCATGTGCAGGGTGATTGATATCTGCTGGTTGATATCTGTACTAGCTTATACGTTATAAACACAGGCGTGTCTACACCAATGGCGTCACGAAGTCTTGGCTACACCGGAAACCTGTGTTTTGACAGCGAGAGTATCTCAGTCGTCTATGGCATCAAACGTCTTCCAGCCAGTACTGTCCACCTGCATCTAGACACTAAGCTTCGGTTTATAATTTGTACTTGGGAACGATTATTCTGACTCATCGCGCATTATCGCTGTTCAGGGAGGGAAATCAGCTTCCCTGACAGGCAAATAATTTTTCTCACGTGAGCCAAGGAAAACATTTTATGAGAGGCGGAATTTCCTGTCATCCCCCAATTGATTAGCATACCACAGTATTTGTGTACATGAATGCACGATGAATGCAGACGTGTTTGCATTAATGTATGAATGTATTTATGACAAAATGAACGTGTAATTAACGTAGGTAAGAGCGTCCGTACGTATGAATAGCTNTATCAATGTTTTTTTGTTTGTATGAATGTATTTATGACAAAATGAACGTGTAATTAACGTAGGTAAGAGCGTCCGTACGTATGAATAGCTTGATGTGTCGTCGACAGCGGAGGCTGGAGCAGCTTCTGAGACTGTGAGGACTGGGGAAGGGATTGGCCACGACCTGCAGCGAGGAATCATCGCAACATTCACCTGTAGTGGTTCCGGACATCCATGTGATACCTCATTTAATATGGCTGGAGAGGACATGGAAAGCAGGTCCTCTATAATATGAATTTAGTGTGTTACCTTGATCTAGACAGCTGTTCCGAGTCTTTAAATAAAACCAAGCGTGTTTGTGGGACGCAATGTCATGCCGAACGTAAAGATAGCACCCACAATTAGTTAACTTGATGACAGTGACGAGTTTCGCAGTAGTTGAAACCCGTTTAGTTACGCTTTACCCATTGGCCATGACTTACACCATAAGTCATGAATTTGTTTCCATTTTTTTTTTTCNACCCGTTTAGTTACGCTTTACCCATTGGCCATGACTTACACCATAAGTCATGAATTTGTTTCCATTTTTTTTTTTCCGTGATAAACCTGCAACCAACGTTGTTCAGTGCTCACGACAAGGCTCACGTGAAAGGCCATTGTNTTTTTTTTTTTCCGTGATAAACCTGCAACCAACGTTGTTCAGTGCTCACGACAAGGCTCACGTGAAAGGCCATTGTTCGAACCACCCAACTGGCCTCGTGCAGTCACTCTCCGCTGTACGGCCT
The DNA here is from genome assembly GCA_002778355.1 of Clitarchus hookeri. Taxonomy (NCBI): domain Eukaryota; kingdom Metazoa; phylum Arthropoda; class Insecta; order Phasmatodea; family Phasmatidae; genus Clitarchus; species Clitarchus hookeri. Next base: position 97,742 of record NQII01004570.1, read on the forward strand.
GCTTCAAAGTCTCCAACTGTTGACGTCTCGGCATGCTGCAAGGCCGGGTGCGTGAAGTTAATGTCGGGTAGAGAGATCACGCTAGCTGCGGACAACAAGTCTCCGTGTCGCAACACTGAACTGATGTTCTGCCAATGCAACTGTCATAAACGACGTGGATAGGATATGACGCCAGAACACTTCTCAGTAAACAAGTGCTTCGAGATGTTTGTATACTTTCTCATGCCAATTTGTAATGTAGTTCGATTGAACATATATTATCCGTATGCTAAAAGCTGCAGATGTGTCATACAATCAGAAAGGTGTAATGAAACCATATATGTTTGTGACTAACTTAGCACGACATATTGCAATATCTTCCCATGCTGTGAGGCACGCAATAGTTTCGTGCGTTGTAGGGACGATATAGTGGACTGAGTGCGTGAACAGCGGAGTACCTGCCATCACACGCACAGCAACTTGCGTGATGTGTCCATGCGAGTGTTCCTACAGCACACGCACACACGCACGGCTGCCGCTTCGCATCGCTCTGGTATCGACAGTCTCCACCTCAACTTCGTGCACTGCTGTACAAATGGCATCGATTAGAGAATTAAGTACTTGAAGTTCCTGTCATATATCGAATATCTTGCTCACGGGAGTACTCTAACAAGTGAGTTACTTCTTGATTTTTTGGAACCATTGGCTTCAAAAATGGTACAATTATTGTGGTTATTTCGCAAATATTAGAAAACTGGTTAGTTAAACAAAGACTCGTAGGTCGAGTTTACTAGTTGTGCATAAATATGTTTACAATTTAAATCACTTTAAATGCGTTAAACCATGTATTGCTATATTGTTCTAGGAGGGCTACAAAGAAATTATTCCTAAAATTTTAATGTAAGAAGACAATGGACAAATAGTTGAGAAACAGTTTAAAAAAAAGTACGTGGAAGGCTTATGAATGAGCTCGAATAATTTGTTTTCAGAAAATTACTGGTCAAGCCAAGTAATGATCAAAAATTTNTGGAAGGCTTATGAATGAGCTCGAATAATTTGTTTTCAGAAAATTACTGGTCAAGCCAAGTAATGATCAAAAATTTAATGTACAATATTTTTCTGCTCGTTCGATTCACTAGCATGGTATCTGGTTACGCCCTATTTAACTGAAACACTTTCTAGTTACTCTCGTATTTGAGACAATATATTGTTTTTTGGGGATATATTTAGCTATGCTTTATNTGGAAGGCTTATGAATGAGCTCGAATAATTTGTTTTCAGAAAATTACTGGTCAAGCCAAGTAATGATCAAAAATTAAATGTACAATATTTTTCTGCTCGTTCGATTCACTAGCATGGTATCTGGTTACGCCCTATTTCACTGAAACACTTTCTAGTTACTCTCGTATTTGAGACAATATATTGTTTTTTGGGGATATATTTAGCTATGCTTTATNACTGAAACACTTTCTAGTTACTCTCGTATTTGAGACAATATATTGTTTTTTGGGGATATATTTAGCTATGCTTTATTTAATTTCCAATTAATCAAATTATTTTAACGAAATGTTCCTTGGTTCCTTTCTTTTTAATTATTTATTTGCCACCTCATATACTTCGAAGTTATGTATTTTAGTTAGTTGTGAGACATTTTAAAATACAATAAATAGAGGCATGCAAAATTCGCGTTATTATTTGGCACCACGCTAGACTTCAATGCCCTATATCTGTCTGAGTGCAATTCGTACTTCCATTGGCTACTGGAAACTATTCAGCGTCATTAATGTCTATGACCACTTCAGTGCTCATTGGTTGCTCAGCAGTTCAGCTTTATCTATTGGCTGAAAGCGTTTCTTGAGACGCACTACACAAGTTGTCGGCCAATGTCTGAAGAGAAACGACCAAATTATTTCCTTCAGAGAGTCTAAGGTAATGCTCCCTAAATGTCCAAGACATATACATACAAACATACACACGTGCGTACATATGTACGTACAAACATACGTAATACATACAAACACACGTAGATACATAAACATGTGCATTCACACATACATTTACACTGCGTGCGTACATACAATTCATACATACATTTAAACACATGTAGGCTAAATGTGTTCACATATATAGCACACATCTAAACAGTAATTGCACGTATTGACCGAGACGACCGTAATAGGGAGATCTCTCTCTACGTATGGAGGCCATCATTCCTACTGCAAAACTCGGGTGTAGCATGTTATTCTGAGTAGGGCCTTCTTAAGGACGTTCAAGTGTCAAAAATTACTTTTTATATTTTCTAAGTATTTTATGATTCTGTGGTATTACATCAAATAGTAATCTAGTGAAAGTATAAAAAACTAGAAAAATTAATTTAAACAAAAATTAATTACCGAAGTTATGTGAACTTTATAATTTATAGGTTTTGCAATACAAATTNGAAAAATTAATTTAAACAAAAATTAATTACCGAAGTTATGTGAACTTTATAATTTATAGGTTTTGCAATACAAATGTCAAAATTTTGCATAATAAGCATGTTTGGCTACAGTTCAAGTAAATTGTTATTGTCATTAAACAATATAAAGTAATTTCATGTAAATTATTTAAATGGTTCGACCATAATTTTATTTTAATTTCTAAAATAAAATTTAATTTAATTATAACTAGAAGTTAAATCCTAATTGCAGACGAACAAAATGCCAGACTTCCAATAAATTTATTTGTGGTGTTCCTAAGTCTTCAAGAACACTTCCACATTGTTCTCGTATAACTTCTGAAAATTTGTTTTTCACAAAATTTAAGGTTGAAATCCTTATAATTCTTTTCCGAAAGTAGATTATAGTTATTTTATAAATTATTTGGCATGTTTATTAATTTTTTATTGAAATTTTTCACAAAACCATAAAATAATATATCTTAAAAAAAAGAAAAAATTGGGCACTTGAATAGCCTTAAGTTTAAGATTTCACCCCCCCCTCCCCCTTAAAACGTAATCTGCCACAGCTTCTCTCGTATGAGTATGGTTCTACATGTATCTCGTCACATTTACCAGCACCCGGAACTGTGGCGCTGTCTTTAATAAAAACAAGGCACATTTTATAGTATCAAAAAAATGAGTCGGAGGGAGAAAAATTTTATTTTTTCGTAAGTCTGAGAGAGTGGCATTATTTAAGATTGAAAATCAAATGTTTCTTAGGATGTCTTCTTCCCGGGAACAACAAACATTTATACACCACGTTACGAGAAATCCCACATAAACATGGCAGATATGATGAAATACTCTTTAAAAAAGTAGTTAACGAAATGTTGAGAATTTCCTCCTCTGTCAGTTGAGGTGAGTTGGTGAAACAGGTTTGTACTCTGAGGAAGGCAATTGTGAGGTTATATCTTCGTTGTTTAGTACATAGAAAGAGTTTGCTTCATCCTTGAGTAAAGATGTTAAGCAGATGTCTGATAAACATACAACAAAGTTTGTGCTGGGAATACTGCATGATCGATTGGCGGTTAACTGATAACTTTTGGAAAACTTTTTTATACCATTATTTCTGCCCCCTCTGTAACCACCTTCCATTAAAAATGTAACAGAGTGGTAACTTAGCAACCGGTTTTGTGTTGAACTTAAGGCTTGGCCTTATCGATTTACTGGTTTTTACCTTGTTTCAGTTGTTTAGGGACACTTACTTTGAAACTACAATATTATATCCGTCTGGAAATATACACTGTGCTGTAAAACAGGCAAACATTATGAACNGAAAAATTAATTTAAACAAAAATTAATTACCGAAGTTATGTGAACTTTATAATTTATAGGTTTTGCAATACAAATTTCAAAATTTTGCATAATAAGCATGTTCGGCTACAGTTCAAGTAAATTGTTATTGTCATTAAACAATATAAAGTAATTTCATGTAAATTATTTAAATGGTTCGACCATAATTTTATTTTAATTTCTAAAATAAAATTTAATTTAATTATAATTNTTTATTTTAATTTCTAAAATAAAATTTAATTTAATTATAATTAGAAGTTAAATCCTAATTGCAGACGAACAAAATGCCAGACTTCCAATAAATTTATTTGTGGTGTTCCTAAGTCTTCAAGAAACACTTCCACATTGTTCTCGTATAACTTCTGAAAATTTGTTTTTCACAAAATTTAAGGTTGAAATCCTTATAATTCTTTTCCGAAAGTAGATTATAGTTATTTTATAAATTATTTGGCATGTATATTAATTTTTTATTGAAATTTTTCACAAAACCATAAAATAATATATCTTAAAAAAAAGAAAAAATTGGGCACTTGAATAGCCTTAAGTTTAAGATTTCACCCCCCCCTCCCCCTTAAAACGTAATCTGCCACAGCTTCTCTCGTATGAGTATGGTTCTACATGTATCTCGTCACATTTACCAGCACCCGGAACTGTGGCGCTGTCTTTAATAAAAACAAGGCACATTTTATAGTATCAAAAAAATGAGTCGGAGGGAGAAAAATTTTATTTTTTCGTAAGTCTGAGAGAGTGGCATTATTTAAGATTGAAAATCAAATGTTTCTTAGGATGTCTTCTTCCCGGGAACAACAAACATTTATACACCACGTTACGAGAAATCCCACATAAACATGGCAGATATGATGAAATACTCTTTAAAAAAGTAGTTAACGAAATGTTGAGAATTTCCTCCTCTGTCAGTTGAGGTGAGTTGGTGAAACAGGTTCGTACTCTGAGGAAGGCAATTGTGAGGTTATATCTTCGTTGTTTAGTACATAGAAAGAGTTTGCTTCATCCTTGAGTAAAGATGTTAAGCAGATGTCTGATAAACATACAACAAAGTTTGTGCTGGGAATACTGCATGATCGATTGGCGGTTAACTGATAACTTTTGGAAAACTTTTTTAGACCCTTATTTCTGCCCCCTCTGTAACCACCTTCCGTTAAAAATGTAACAGAGTGGTAACTTAGCAACCGGTTTTGTGTTGAACTTAAGGCTTGGCCTTATCGATTTACTGGTTTTTACCTTGTTTCAGTTGTTTAGGGGCACTTACTTTGAAACTACAATATTATATCCGTCTGGAAATATACACTGTGCTGTAAAACAGGCAAACATTATGAACNCACTTACTTTGAAACTACAATATTATATCCGTCTGGAAATATACACTGTGCTGTAAAACAGGCAAACATTATGAACTATTGCCAAGTAATTACGATGTAATCATCATTTTTAAGTTGTCTATCCACTTTCATTTTTAAGTTGTCTTGCCGTTTTACATTTATCAGGTAACTCGTTGAATAAAATTTAACTGCTACATTTGAAGGCATTTATACAACGTAAACGCACTACAATAGGAAACATATAGTGATTTCACAGAAAATAAAGTTATGGGACATAAATGTAAAATCCAATATGGCGGATGATACCGAGTCCTAAATTCTTATATAGCATTAATACTGATATTGCTACGTAAGTTTATAGTCTGTCCATGGTAAAGTGAGTACTTTCAGGTGTTCTGCTTAAGATATACTTTCCTTCATATGCTGTATTCTTCAACCACATGTAATATTACCATTACTATGGGCCTGATCGCTTTATTCATACTTGAGTCGAGACAAAACATGCCATTGTTAAGAACTTAAATGGGTTATTATATGCAAATTTGTATTCTAATGTGTAAAAGGAAAAAACAGGAAAATGATTTACTATAAATTTAAACATTACACTCGCTATACAACGTAAAGACTTGAAAACTATTGTTCTTAATTCGCTGAGAACTTGACTAGGGAGGGGGGGGNCTCCTACATTTCCGCAAGTGGGAATCATGTCGGACGATGCCGCTGGTCGGCGCGTTTTCTCACGGTCTTCCATTTCAACCACCCTTGCATTCCGGCGCTACTCCATTCTCACCTCATTTCACCCTCATCGGTTCTCAAGACCTCGTTGTTAAGAGCCGCCCAAATATCTCCACTCATCTCCACTTAATTGGCAGTGATTTTTTTTTTTGTAATGGTTTATTTCGAAAGTGTTTATATTACTGTAAGCATCCTATAAAATGTATTGATAATATAATTGTTGGTGTACCATTTTTAAAGCTTTAAGAACATGATATATAGACACTTCTGCTGAAGGGTGTAACGAGTTTGAAACAGAAAGAAAATGATTTAAGTTACAGCAATATGTAACAGAACACTTCGAACGTCAAGGCATGACGTATCTTCTCCCTTTTCATTGCCAACATGACCGCCAACATGGCGGCCATAGCTGAGGACAGGGATTTTTGTGTTCGAATGTTGTTTGCAGGAGTGCTGAGTTCAGTGGCGAAACATCGTCTGCAACTTAGGACGGGGCACATATTTAGCCGCCTTTCTTAAGACATTTCTGCATCTCTTCTATAAGATTTAATTTGCATGCGATCGAAATCTAAATTACACGCTTCACAAAATATAGAGAAAATTCTATAACCCGGAAGCGAATATGCATATATACGTGTAAGATATACATTATAACAATTCGTTGGAGAACGTACGCAATAAATATATAAACGAATCTTGGTGTACAAAAACAGTTTAAATGACCATCTACTCTCATTATGACGCTCGTTACTAGATTTAGGGAGGGGCAATGTACACCCAGTCTCCTCCCCCACCCCTAGTTGTCACGCCATAACAAATGAACGGCATAAGAGTAATGGCCGTATAATCTCCCGTTATAAATCATTAGTAAGAGAGACGACGTACTGCAAGTATGTATTAACCCATTCAGTCCCAGTGTGCACAACTGTGTACATTACGCACGTGTAGGTAATGTTTGGTCCGTACTGAACACTGCGAAACTCACTGGACCTCCGTCCATAACACGTCCTGCAAGACCCAGGAACAATAGTAAACACTCGTCTTTCTGGTCAAATACATCCATGGTTACTTCCAACGTCTCTGAAGATCCGCTGAAGTGTTACTTTCAGGTTATTCCTCCGCAGCGCGTAAACAAAGTCTAGGACAATGCAACGAATTTCTGCGCACTCAGTTTCATATCTATTTCTTACTACGCACCACCGACACTCTTCTGTTCTCTACTTTGTATTCATATTAATTTTAAATGAAATATAATTTATGAATAAAAAATGATAAAAATTCAATTTAATCAAACATAATACAATTGTATGTTAACAGACGCATATAACGGTTGTGACGCGTGACGTATTTAGGAAAGAACCACATTCGTCCCACATGGAATGATTTTCCGAAAGTTGTATTCGCAATGTGTGAAGATGCCGCGAGGAGACTACAGCATCCCCAGCGGCTGGGTCCAGGTGTCNTCCGAAAGTTGTATTCGCAATGTGTGAAGATGCCGCGAGGAGACTACAGCATCCCCAGCGGCTGGGTCCAGGTGTCTCTTCGTCTGCGTGCTGTCCGGCGGTGTCTGCTGGAGGGGACACTTCGGCGCAGGTCACCTCGATGACAGGCATCGTGAGTGCAGCCATGAACTAAAGACGAGGCATTCATCTTGTGCGCATGTACCCAGCATTGAACTACCACAACGCGACACAACCGTGAAAGTCACATAGTCAACTGTGATGAACGTGTTCGTTTATATGGCAATTTTTAAATGACAAGCAATATTATATTAAGAAAACACTTTAATCGATTTGAATTTTGTCAAACTGCATTACAAATCGGTTTATACGAAGTAGACATACAGCTCACAGCACTTGTTTACTAATCAGTGCTCTGACCTCAAATCCAATCCACGGCGTTTTCGCTAGTCGTGTTGGCAGNCTCACAGCACTTGTTTACTAATCAGTGCTCTGACCTCAAATCCAATCCACGGCGTTTTCGCTAGTCGTGTTGGCAGGTGAGCAGTTCAGTGTTGGGACCCGGAGACTGGTTGTGCGCAGCCAGCGAGCTCGCTCTACCCCGTGTTTAGTCTACGGCTGCCACAGGAGAACGAGCTGTGCCAACTGTGCACGAGGCGAGACGGCAGGGCGCACGTCTACGTGCGAGAGATTTGGCGGATCTTAACAGCGAGGTAACTATGGAGCCGCGCCGGAGTGCAAGGCGGGATAAACAGGATACCCCCGAGAAATCCCGCTGACCAGCGGCATCGTCCGGCTCGATTCCCACATGTGAAACTCCGGGAGCGACCCCGCCGGGAATCAAACCAGGTTGGCCTATGTGGAAGGCGAGTAGTCTAACCACTAGACCACCGCGGCCTCATCTACGTGTGAGCAAAGTTAGCAGAGGGACAGCTGAGTGTGCCAGGCCTCGCTACTATTCGCTGCTGGAGGAAGCCTTACGAGCTAGCAGGGGTTGGTTTCCGCATCCGGGCCGCGCCACCCACTGCTATTCCTGCTTCACTGCAAGAAGTAGCCTTGCTCGTGTGCGACTCTAAACAAACACGTAGTTGGTAGGCCTGGTGACGTACAGCGACAATGTCGGACTATAGTATATTCGTGGTATCTTCGCACTTCTTGAATCAGACATTTGAGATATCACCCATTATATGAAGTGTTTCGTTATTTCCGATATATGTCTTGTATCACAAGCATTTTATACTTCTGTTAACAAAAATGTATCTTACGTTGGGTGAAATTCAAATTTTGCGTATATTTGTTGTACATGTTACAATTTTTCATTTATAATCAATACGAATTTTAAAAAAAGAGACCAAATAGGTGTGTATAGTAAGACATATTTCTTATGCAAAATATTATTAAATAGAGTGCGCACGAATTCGGTGCGTTGTCCCTTTTGAGTAATTCCCTAGACTTGGTTAAGCCTTGCTTGCGTGAGGCGGAGGAATATCCCTAAAGTAGAACCTCAGTAGGGCTTCAGAAAAGTTTGAAGTAATCGTGAATGGAATATAAGCTGTTTCCTTGTTTGCCTGAGCCAATGAGACTTGTGTCGCTCTTACACTGCACGCGCGTGATTTGCCTGCGAAAACCTGCGAAAGTGTCAGCCGATGACAAAAGTGTTAGGATACCGTAAAATGTTTTAGGCTACCTTGGTTCGAAATAATTTCGAGGAAAATCACGATCTATAGTGATTGGTAGGGCCAGTGACTTTTCGCGTAAAAATCGGAGCACACAGTAGACTTCAATACTATATACACACCTCAGCTGTTGTTCCTCCATTGGCTGCTGGTGCCGTGTCCGTCTTTGACCAAGCCACTCACGACTAAGTAACTCCGACATTGAACCTTCGTGATCCGTGCGCAAATGGTTAACACGGACCAGAACATTGTTTAGCCAATCAAAGAAGCTGGACGACCCGACAGTGCTTTGGACTATATCATGTCTCGAAATCTTTTCGCGAAATATCACTGCCCCTAGTGATTGGCTTTACAAAATACTTCGTTGCCAAAATGAAATTTAGAATGCAATGAAAGTCATTTTTTTTCATTTAACAAAATGTACAGCATGAGCCGTTTGAGATACCACAAAAAAAAACTCAGCTCGCTCGGATGCGGCTTGATTGACGAGAACCGGAGTTGCAATGTACTCAGAGGCGTGCGATGTACTTGTCACGAGCATGCTTCACGCGACCAGTGTACAACGTGCTGCGTGCGCCTTGTTATGAGCTGTGTACACCTGGCTGAGCAGTTTTGATACCAACCTTCGAGTAGTGTCACTGCCGTACCTGTGTGCATTATAGTGGACAAACTGACTGACATGCATTCAGTAAAGTTGGTAACGGCAGAGATGAAGTACTTCCATGCATGTTGGGTACACATTTATGATTACTGAAATAATTTATTTTGCCTGCTGCATTTCTAATCCATATAATCGTAAGAATTAGCAAATCTGTAACATATTTACTTTTCTAATAATTACTCAGTGTCACTTTACTAACTTATGAATAAAGTAATCGGGCCTGTAGCAATGTTAATTTTACATACGGTGAAAAAACAGACAATGTGCATACAAGTATATCTAAAAAACTTTCCGACCCACTTAAATTTTTTGTTTCAGATGTTGCAAACAAAAAAATGTTATTGTGTGTACTGTACTTAAGTCGACACAACACTGTTTCGTTGTCACAGCCAATCAGCTGTAGGCTATATGTTCGGCTGCAGTAATATGAACCAATTACGACCTAGACCAGTAAGACGGTTTGCGAATCATTTACCCGCAGGTAAGATCATTGGACATTGGACTTCGCAGTGTGGAGTACAAACAAAACACTGCGTACACGTGCGTAATATGCACAAGTGTGTACACTGGGTGTGAATGTGTTAAGCAGGGCGTTCAAGAGTGCTCAGTTTTCCGCAGGCAGCCTATATCAGCATTAAACATTCATAAACAAGAGATGCAGAAACTTTCTGAAATCACATTAGGGTCGTTTCTTTCGACCAAAAATATTGTAGCGTAATGTAGTGCAGTGTAGTGCAGTTACATCAGCTTTTTTTCTCAGTGCAGTTATACATGCAGGGTTGAAACAAACGAACTTTGTGCAGCTCTCACCACCATTTTGTTGCACAATTGATAAAAACGTATTTTTGTGTGTCAGATTTTTCTTTACGATGAGAGTACAAGCGAATTTGATTAGTTATTTTTATTACAATGCATTTTTTTAGCATTCGTAAATCGAATCATTAGCATCTAATCTGCAAAATCATGTCTGTAGGATTCTTCATGCCTCACAGATTAAACCTTATTATTTCATATTTACTGTTCAGAAAATTGAACACAAAATAATTCCCGAAGTGTCTAAGTAAGTTCGAAATAAGTTCATGTTAATTTCTAATCGTATTTCAATCAAAACAGACAATATGGAATATTAAAGATTACATTACCTTTATATTATTGTATATTGCGCTTTATTCCTCGTTTTCATTACTGAAATTCCTTAAACCACAACCTACAAGCACGTTACATATTTTCATCTCGTTGTGTTTCCTCAATCAGTCAATGAACAAGTGACATATTTCAAATTCACCCGTTGTTATTTGCACTACACCAGTTACACCTCCTCAAAAGCTGGTGTAATTTTCGGCTACACAAACCTGCCTGTGTGGTTGCACAAAGGTGAAAGAAACCGCAATTGTAACGGCCGTGATGTCACATCCGGTAGAGAAACGACAGTTTTTGAGTTTTGCGCCTGCGTGTGTAGTTAACAGAAATTAACATATTACAGTCTGCTCGCGGATTCCTCAAACCTCTGAAAAACACCGCATGTATGATGTGTGTCGTTGTTTCCTAGATACATATGTCATGTATTACAAGCGTTCTATGCATGTGGGATCACAAAATTAAATTTTTTTTAAATATTTATATTGGACTTTAAGTTATATTCTATCTTTAAATTATAATATTTATTTTATGATTAATATGAATAAAAACAGGGAGAAAATAGGTGTGTTGGTAACGCATAGTAAGAAATAATTCTCATGCAAAATAATATTTCATTTTGCACGCGCGAATACGGTGGTTTAACTGTTTATACTTGGTTATGGAAACTTCTACTAGAGGGCGGGAAGATCAATGTTAAAGTTTGGCAACCCAACATTTTCGCCGCTAGGTAAGCGCTAGTATCGGTAAAGTGCCACATGTTCTCTATTATCTACCTGCTCGCCTCCCACCAAGGCGAACCGGGTTCAATCCCCGGCCGGGTCACTCCTGGATTTTCGCATGTGGGAATAGTTCCGGACAATGCCGCTGGATCTCCCGTTTCCCCCGCCCTTGTATTCCGGCGCTGATCAGTACTTGCCTCACTTAACCCTCATTGGCTGTCAAGACGTAGCTGTTAAGAGCCGTCCAAATATCCTAACTCACTCTATGTTCTACGTAAAAAAAAATGGTCTATTAATAATAAATTAATAACTTCGTAACAAAATAAAATCTTTTTCTGTTATTATTCACGTAGCTTAAAATTTTAATTAAAAGTTACCTTTTAAAACACTGCGCACCTAGGGGCGGAAATGTTCCCTATGCCAAACTCTCACATAAGATATCTCGTTTTGTTCCTAACCCGAGTAGAATAAACCTTAAATTGGTTAAGCTTTGTTTGCTTGAGGCGGAGGAATATCCTGGAAGTGGAACTTGAGCAGTGCTTCAGGAAAGTTGGACGTGACCTTGAACAGGATGGCGCCTAAGGCACAGAGTAGATACAAACACAGAGGCGGAATAAGGAGGCGGTTCCTCTGATGTGGGCGTACCCGCTCTCTGATTGGCTGCCACGGGCTGCGGAAGTTTCTTACTGACTGTGTTGCCGGCTGGTGAGTAAGTTACCACGCGCTGACTGTCGAGTTGCCAGCGACGCCATATTGCTGGCAAGTGCGGCTCCAGTTCGTGGGATAAACGACTGCTTCACCTCTGTATTCTCAAGTACTCTGTGACGACGTAGCTGTGTACATCTATAGTGTTCACATCTGGGTACGGCCGTTATTGCGCGCTAAGTAGGTACATCGCAGCTAATAAAAAGAATACCGGTATCCCATGGCGGCTAATTTGTGCGCAACCTCTGGTTTATGTTAAACTCCCAGTCACTCTATGCACTACAATGGATATGTTGCAGCAAAAGGCAATATATGGCAAAAGCTGTACACAGCTAGTATCATGGCCCAGCACAGTCAGTTTTCTCCCTGTCTCCCTGTGGGCAATGTGATTAGTGTACATTTCCACAGTCTTGGTGTGTGAGTGGTTTTCCCCAGTGCCTCTAAGCACCAAACACACATTTCATTGGTTTGTGAATGAAGCAAGCGTCGCATCAGGATAAGTACAGCACGAACCAAAATATGTCTTGATCGCAACGATTGAAACCGCAAAGAGTGAATTGATTGAGAGCAGGGAAGGTTTACCTTTTCGCATTTTGCGAACTAATAAAAATACATGCTGACTGTTGTTGGAAATGTATAAACCCTCCCACTCACCCACACCTATATTCTCAGATCCAATAAAAATACCCGCGCCGTATTTTGGCATATTCACTTTAATACTTGCATGAGAACTATCTCTTTCTATGAATTACAACACACCTATTTTCTCTCTGCGATTAATCAAAGTATTACAATTTATGTATAAAATATAAGTAAAAGTTCAATTTAACGTAAATACGAGATTTGCATATCAACATATTCAGACGCGGTGTCCACAGTTGTGTGCATTACTCACGTGTAGGTCATTTTGGTCTTTACTGCAGACTTCGAAGCTCAATAGCCAAACTTACCCGTGGGTAAATTATTCGGAAACGTTATTACTGGTCTAAGTCATAATTGGTTCATATAAATGTAACCGAACTTATAACCTAGGTCTCAATAGCTGTGGCAACGAGACAAGTATTTCGTCGTCTTAAGTACAGCATGCATTATAAAATGTTTTGTTTGCGACACCGGAAACTTTAAATTAAAGAGAGTCGGAATGGATTAACAGAAGTATAAAACGCGTGTGATACACAGCCGATATAGGAAACCACCATATCACGCCATACATGCTCTGATTTCTCACAAGTCTGATTCGCAAAGCACGAAGTCAACGTTAATGCATGCACTATACCTATATAGTTGTACGGGTGTGCGCAGGAGAAGCGACAGTTACAGAAGCGAAGCCTCCATTGTTAAGGCGGGTTGTTTCCGAGTCGACAGTTACGAACCGGACCAAGAGAGTTTGCGCAGGGCGAAACCCTCGGACTGTGTTTCTGGAGGACCTGGGCCGGGTCCCCCGCGGCCATTCTGGTCGTGGGTCCCCGAGATCACTCCAGGAGAGTGCTGGGGTGGTTCCTTACCACAAGTGAGCGAGTGTGAGTGAAGAGCTTTAGTCGTCTCTCAACAGCGAGGTCTTGAGAACCAATGAGGGTGATTGGGGTGAGTATGGAGCAGCGTCGGAATGAAACGGGGGGGGAAACTGGAAATCCCCGAGAAAACCCGCAGANGTCCAGCTATATCGTCAGGCACGATTCCAACATGCGAAAATCCGGGAGTAACCCGGGTAAGGATTGAACCCGATTCGCCTTGGTGGGAGGCGAGCAGGCTAACCGCTCAGCCACCGCGGCCGATTCCTGTCACTTTCCTGCTTATTTAAGCAGCTCTCTCTCTCTCTCTACTGAAATTCTTCACATCAGAAAAGTAGTTTCCGTTTTTTATTTACGTTTCTAATGTGTATTTTCTTGAAGTGAAAAATATCTAATACGATTGTTTCCCAACAATTTTTAGGTACGAAATTTCCAGAACAGGCTACTAAACATACTTTATCGACCTGCAGCACATCTGTATTACAGGTTCACTACTGAGAATCTAAAGAGACTAGTTGACGAGAGAAAGACTGCGCGCTAGTGTAGTGCCTTGTTCATAGAGGCGACGATCCATGCGATGCACGCAGCTAGGTCGCCCTTATTGCTACCGCGCTTCTGAACCTCGCGACTCGCACTGTAACTTTGGCGAGGCGGCGCCTAAGTCTGCTAATCACCAGAAGAAGTCATTATTTTGTACTTCTACGAAATACCACTCAACCTGTAGATTTTACTTGTATGTACTGTTTCCTCGAATAAAAACAAATTAGATCGCATAGTTTTTGCATCACAGCACGTCAAAATCACAATTTCGGTGTTAGTGCAACGTTGCAAACAAAATGAACGAAAACAATTGCAGAAAATATAACTAGCGTGACAGAAAGGTAATGTATTAATTCATTTTAAGATATGCTTAGCAAAATTTATTTTACGAACAAATTATAGTCACCCACAAATAAAACATATGCAAACATTTCCTTCAATTTTTATAAAAATTGCGAAACCATTTCATAGTATGATTTTAAATATGTATTACTTGTATCTCGTGGTGTCTTATTTCAATGTGAATTATCTAATTTCGGTATGCGAGATTGTTTTCATTATTGGTACAGCAAAAAAACCAAATTAAAATTGTTCTTTTGACAAGCCATTGTGCAAAAAATATGCTGCATACAACTTTTTTTACACAAAGGAATAATACTTATAAGTAGCACCTACAAGTTTAACAGAATTTCGTACAAATATAAAATAATGATTTTTTGGGTGAACATCAAACTTAAGGCGCTGCCTTCAAGAACCAAGTTGAATTACATGTTTTTAACTTATTCCAATTGTTTAGCGACACTTATTTTGAAACTACAACTATAACTCCTTGGCAACACACATTATACGTTGTACAACAAGCATGCATTCTTAATTTTTGTCAAGTAATTACGACCTGGTTGGTGCAGCATCATTTTGAAATCATCAATAGAAACAAAGCTTAAGCAAATCTAGACAATCGCACCTAAGGGAGAACGCATCGAATTCGTCCGCACACAAAGTAATACAGTTTCGCCTAAAAACTATTCCTTACTAGGCATCACCAACACAGCTATTTTCTCTCCGTTTCATTCATATTACCAAAAATGTAATATGATAATCTATAAACGGAAACGTTACATTTAACCAAAAACAAGGTAATTTTGTGCCAACAGAAATATAAAACTCTTGTGATGCACGACACATTTAGAAAACAACTAAACACAACATACATGGGGAAAGGTTTGATTTAAAAAGTGTGAAGAAATCGCGAACAGTATATACCAGATATCGGGTGAATAAAATTTGTCTACTACATTTGAAGGCATCCGTGGAATGTAAACGTGCTGTAATAACAAACATTTGGTTATTTTATTGAAAGTTATGTCCCATAAGTGTAGGTTGATGTAACATAGCGGAGGAAACCGGAACTGAAGGAGAATCCTTAGTGAACATAATGTAAACGCCCCAAGGTCGCGGCTGGCCTTAAGGAAGCGTCGAGGCTGGGCCTTCCTAGACCTCGACGTGCATTGCCGGGAAGCTGAATTGCTCGCTAATTAAGTGTGTACCTATAGGATGTTATTACGCCCGATGTACGCCTGTGGATTCAACTAAACTACATTGGCCACTTTGAATTTTTCATCCTTTCCTTTAAGGAAACTGCGTCGGAAAGAACTGGTTTTTCCAGTTTAACCCCTTAACTTACAAGTTAATTTTTCATTTGAAGTGTTGCAATAGTAGAACTTTTTCGTGTTACAAGTACTTGCTAATTTCTTATGATAACTCACACTATGGAATCTACGAAAATAATTTATTCTGGTTGATGGCAGTGACTGCAGCAATTTGTTAAGCGATCGCGTGCCAGCAACAGTCTATACAACTATCAAGCGAAAGGCGCTGTTTGTATTGGTGGAAGTCTCTGAGTTCTCACAGCACCGACCAAGGTTGTGCTGTCCTGCAACGTGTATTACACAGGTGAGTGTACTCGGGACTATACATGAAAGGGGTTAAATAAACTTCGTCGGATGGAAGTAAATATTGGTGGTTGTAGATAATAGTCTCGTACCTTCCCTAGGAAAACTCGTATTCCCAGGATATACAGGTATATAAGCGCAAGCATTGATTTGACATAATATTTTACTGCGAATTCAATGCAAATCCTACCTAATTGGCAAGGGGGGGGGGTCGGGCGGTAACCGTGCGAGCTCTCGCTCCGAGGGCAAACACACGAGGAGACCGCGAAGTGAAAGCCTCAGTGTATACACCCCATCACACACCACATGAGCACACACACGCGATATACCGCGGCTGTACCCGTCCTCTGAGTGGCTGCACGAGGCTCTGGGAACATCCCTCGTGTATGATTGGCTGCTTCGTGCTGGGTCGTCAGCTGGCGAGCGAGTCACAAGGCGGTGGTCGATCAACGACGTGTCTACATGTTGCTGGCCAGTGGCGGCTGGAGTTCGCGATACAAGCAGCTTCACCTCTGTATTGTGAAGGGACTGGAGCTTGAACTGCGTTGCTGTGTCATTGAGACACGAGGCGATAGCCCACTTGATGCGCGTGGCAGATGTTTTCCCACGAAATATTCCATTCGCTGTTTCTTCACCCTTGTTTAATCAAACCTAAAAAAAAAAAAACACGCAATGTATGTGTTTGGTTACTTCCTAAAAATGTAATGTATCATGAGCGTGTTATACTTGATTTAAATTTTAAAAAAACTTATTTTTGGTTAAATTGAATTATTGCGTATATTTCATTAATGTAAATTATAATACTTAATTTATAATTGATATAAATAAAAGTAGAGAGAAAATAGGTGTGTTGGTAATGTCTGGTAAGAAATAGTTCTTCTGCAAAATATAATTACACTTAGTGCGCACGAATGCGGTGCGTTGTCCCTCTGATGTGATTTTCTAAGCTTGGTTGGCACGAGGTGGAGGAATATCCTGGAAGTACAACTTTAGTAGGGCTTCAGAAAAGTCGAAAGTAACCGCGAGTGGACTATGAACGTGTGTCGAATGTGCTGATCTACGATAAGAATACACACTTCAGATATTATAATCGGTGATGTGAATGTTTCGAAACTAGCGCCAGTAAAGAAATCGCCTTTTCCTGGCTACCAACATCAGTTGCTGCTGACACACCAACTGTTTTATAACTGGTTGTTTCTTGTGTCGTGGATTTACTGAAACCCTTTCCACAGGTGCCAAAGTGGCACTTGTAATAAGAATTCGCAAGTACCTGCCACACAAAATGTTCTTCTTTTGCAACACATGAAACGGAAAATTAATGTGTACGTTAAGAAGTAAAAAAAAACTCTGTTGCGGAGCATTACAACATTGCTAGAAACCACTTTTGCAAAGTGCTGTATTTCGAGATACGTATCGCATAAGTACGAGAGTTTCTCAACGACCCTGCCTCCTTGCTACAGACTTCCAACCAATACACTCACGGGCGCAGCACGACGAGAACACTGCGCTTAGCGGCGATGGAGCACTTGATACGCGTGGCAATGTCGCCCTTATCGCTGCTGAGCCTAGGGACAGAAGCCAGCTCGAGGTAGGCGAGGCCAATGAACGTGGTGTGCCGTGACAGAGGCAAGGGCGGTACTCACACTTGCAGGGGCTGGTCTTCTTGCGCAAGGTCTGCATGTGCCGGCATGCACGGTGCTACGGCACACCCACGGCGCACACCCACGGCACACACACGGCACACACGACACACTGCAGCGCGAGTCTACCGGTCCCTCGCAGCATTGATCTGCGACTCGCCGCCTTGGAAGGGTTATATACATTTCATTGATCGTCGCCGCTGGGAAGTAGGGGTGGGTGGTTGGAGGGGAGGTTCGCCCCACACTCGGCCTCGCTGATCAATACACGGTGCCGCAGTTCTACTGTCCACAACACTTCCCCCTCCCACCCCCCTCGGAAACAACTACCTATGCCACGTTTAGCCTGGTCATTCAGCACAATACTACAATCCTCACTCCTTCACTCTAACAAAAACATATCAGCAGAGAGCTGACAAATGAACAGCTGTGTATGGTCTATTCGCGGTTTCTTCACACTTTTTGAAACAAATCTTTGAAAAATCACCGTATTTATGGCGTGCTCAGTCGTTTCATAAATATGCCGCATATCACAAGTGTTTTACACGCACGTTAACATTAAAGTATCTTATTTTTTATTAAATTGAACTTTTACTGATATTTAAATATATAAATTACAATATTCCATTTATAATCAATAATAATAAATACAGGGGTAAAGAAGGTATGTTGGCAATGCCTGGTAAGCAATAGTTCTCGTGCAAAATATTATTGAATTACTTGCTTACCGTTGCGGTGCGTTGTCCTTTTCGTGTAATTTTTTCTACACTTGGTTAAGCTATGCAATCGTGAGGCGGAGGAATATCCTGAAAGTAGAACTTTAGCAGGACTTCAGAAAAGTTCGAAGTAACACGAGTGGACTAAGCGGACATAGTTCGCACAGCGGAGTTCCAATACATCTGCTACATAACAGAAAGTCCCGGCTACAGAACAACTTCAGTAATACTTGGATTGCTTCCACAACAAACACAACACTCTGATGCTGGTACAGAAGTTTGCTTGCCGCTACCATGAAACCTGATTACATATAACTGGGGACAGTGATATTTCGTGAAAAGATTTAGAGACAAGATACAGCCCAAAGCACTGTAGGGTCGTCCAGCTTCTTTTATTGGCTAAAAAATGTTCTGGCCTTTGTTAACAGTTTGCGCACGAATCACGAATGTTCAGTGTCGGAGTTACTTAGTCCTGAGTGGCTTGGTCGAAGACGGACACGGCACCAGCAGCCAATGGAGGTATAACAACAGCTGAGGTGTGTATATAGTATTGAAGTCTACTGTGTGCTCCGATTTTTACGCGAAAAGTCACTGGCCCTACATATAACCTATTCACTGTTATTTCCAATTTTTCTGAAGTCCTGCATGACTGTCAGGATATTCCTCCGCCTCATGCAAGCAAATCTTAATGAAGTATAGTTGAGTTGAGTTATTTGGGCGACTCTTAACAACGAGGTCTTGAGAGCCGATGAGGGTGAAATGACGCAATGGCGGGGGAAACTGGAGATCCCCGAGAAAACCCGCTGACCAGGGACATCGTCTGGCACGATTCCCACTTGCGAAAATCCGGGAGTGATCCGGTCTGGAATTGAACCCGGTTCGCCTATGTGGGAGGCGAGCAGACTAACCGCTCAGCCATTGCTGCCTCCGTGTTCCTTATTAGATCTCAGACAGACCAACATGCTCTTGGTCATACCGAAAGTCCAGAATAATTACATACGGAGCTGTGGTCCGTGCGCTCACAGTGGCAGCAGCCGGCGAAGAATAAAAGATTGAGGCATGAGTACACACACTGAAAAAATATGTTTGTAGGAACCAGATTTGTATTCTCTGATGACATGTTGCAGAACATGCGGAGTTTTGGTCGGTACTGCCTGAGTCCTGAGGCCATCGCCAATACTCACATCGCCTTTCTCTGGCCAATAGGATTGGCTGCTGCTGACACACGAAGTTCGCGGCCGTTGTCTGCCAACTGTTGGCTTCTGGGTAGCGGCCTCGTCACTGTCGTTTGTAACTGGTGTAACTGGTTGCTTCTTGGGCCACGGACCTACTGAAACCCTTCTCAATGCCAGTAGTTATAATTAGAGCCAGTGACTTTTCGCGTAAAAATTGGAGCACGTAGTAGACTTCAATACTATATACACACCTCAGCTGTTGTTATACCTCCATTGGCTGCTGGTGCCGTGTCCGTCTTTGACCAAGCCACTCACGACTAAGTATCTCCGACACTGAACCTTCGTGATTCGTGCGCAAAGGGTTAACACGGACCAGAACATTGTTTAGCCAATCAAAGAAGCTGGACGACCCTTCAGTGCTTTGGACTGTATCTTGTCTCGAAATATTTTCGCAGAATACCACTGCCCCTAGTTACAATTAGAGACCTGAAAAATTCGGTAATTCATTTTGAGACATGCTATAATTCAAAACACGTGTGTTTATATAACTTTAGCTATTGGTGCACATGGTGTTTGACACCTCTTGGAGAACGCTGGCCCAATCACCGCCTTCCACTGTGGCGGCAGACAACCAATGTGCATTTAATATCGGCATATTTGTTCATAAGACTGTAGAGTCTAGCTTGCAGGTCATTGAACTCGCGAATTTTTTCCGGTCTCTTGTTATAATACATTCGTAAGTACTTTTCATAACATTAATCTCTCCTTTTTCAACACCTGAAACGAAGAATTAATGTGTACGTGAAGGGGTTATGTTCGCCTCTGTACACGGTCTTTATTATGGTTCACTGGGGATGCTGCAGCATGCTTGGGAACGCGACGTAGTGACGTCTCAGTCCCCTGCTGTCACATCTCGGCGACACTTTGCACACCGCGTAGGATGCTGCGTGCCCTCGCGCAATCACTGCGGACTTTTATAACTATCACTATCACTTTTATAAAAGGGGAGCGGGTAGGGGGGATTTCACGGACTGGTGTTTTCCTCCAGTTGTACCCAGGTTTTGCACCAATTTGTTTCAATATACATATACATGGCAATGTTTATTTGCCGACGGTAAAAACCCACGGCAATTTTACATTATGGGAAAAAAAAGGAAATCACGAAATAAAAAAAGACCACCATAGTATCACCTTGAAAATACACCTGACTTTCGCAAACTTATATCCGCTGAAGCTGCACTTCGATATGCCACAGGCGCACCTGTAGCATTGCTTTGGTTATTGGTAGAGAAGAGACTGTATCATTTTGCGTTGTTAAACAACGGCAAGATAGACTTCACGATATCTGTTTTTTCGAGCATAGGCAATTGTTAGCGCCGATGGTATTTCGTATCAAGGTATTCTTCAATTGTCGATGGTTTCCTTATACCTTTGCATTGAATGACATATTCGCAGTTTTTCGCAAGTGAACCATGAACAGAAGTCTGACTGGGCCAGAAGGTAATAGTATAGCTCACATGTGTAGCCAGTGGCGAAAGTAACTTTGCATAGGACGTTGAAACCTAAGACCCCTGTCACACTGTCAACATTTGCCGTCATGCTGCTTCCAATAAGTTTGGTTAAATAAAGCTGCATAGTTGTGACGTCATCGAAACGTCAAAAACGCCACCACATGTATGTTAAAAAAGTTGAATGGCTTCAGTTTACATCAAACGTTTGAAGGTGAAGATTGGATCGGTTCTAAAATTTATTTTATGTTTGACGAGTTCAGTGAACCAGAATCGAGCACAACAAAAGTGGTAGTCACGAAACTTTAAAATAACGAACAATTGCGGGATACGATATAGCCTATGAAGGTAATTACTTTACGTAGAAGCTGTCTGCGCATGAATGTAATGTTAAGTGAATTTTGCACATAATGTTAAGAACTCAGAGGAAACACCTGTTGTAAATAAAATTTGAATTTAGTAAATAAGTGAAAATAAATCACAACGTTAGTTATATTTCTTNAGGAAACACCTGTTGTAAATAAAATTTGAATTTAGTAAATAAGTGAAAATAAATCACAACGTTAGTTATATTTCTTCCTGTAATGGACTGCATGGAAATAAATACAACAGCAGTACTTCACTTTGAAAATAATTCTTAAATAAAAATTCAGATTAGATCCTCTTAGTAAAATGT
Organism: Clitarchus hookeri; assembly: GCA_002778355.1. Taxonomy (NCBI): domain Eukaryota; kingdom Metazoa; phylum Arthropoda; class Insecta; order Phasmatodea; family Phasmatidae; genus Clitarchus; species Clitarchus hookeri. The sequence goes on from NQII01004570.1 coordinate 119,644, forward strand.
TGACAATGTGACATGTTTTCAAACACAGTCAAAATTATTTGATAAGATGTGTTGGAAGCAACAGTTTGATGGCCGTATTTCGTCTTCATATTTTATGGTCAAATATATTTGAAGGCAAAAATTAGATAGGACAGGGCAACNAGGAAACACCTGTTGTAAATAAAATTTGAATTTAGTAAATAAGTGAAAATAAATCACAACGTTAGTTATATTTCTCCCTGTAATGGACTGCATGGAAATACAACAGCAGTACTTCACTTTGAAAATAATTCTTAAATAAAAATTCAGATTAGATCCTCTTAGTAAAATGTTGACAATGTGACATGTTTTCAAACACAGTCAAAATTATTTGATAAGATGTGTTGGAAGCAACAATTTGATGGCCGTATTTCGTCTTCATATTTTATGGTCAAATATATTTGAAGGCAAAAATTAGATAGGACAGGGCAACNTTTGATGGCCGTATTTCGTCTTCATATTTTATGGTCAAATATATTTGAAGGCAAAAATTAGATAGGACAGGGCAACATGCAGTACAACTTGTTAGTGGTAAATCACCAAGTCTAGACACTGTTGATGGCGGCGGCTACAGCGCATCTCAGTCCCCTCCTCCATTCATCCCGAGTGCCTAATGGTGAGGCCAAGAGCAACTAATAAATACTAATACTATTTTCTCTCTGTCTTGATTCATATTAATTATAAATAAAGTGTCATAATTTATAGACAAAATATAAATAACATTTCAATTTATGCAAAAATAAAGTACTTTTATGTTAGCAAGTATAACACACTTGTGATACATTACATGTTTAGGAGACAANAAACTGCTAACACCACATTCCACTCACCAGACACATTTCAATCGAAAGAGCACTCCCGTAAAGTAAAGGAATATGAAATCTTAATTGCACAGTCTGGCAAAATCAAGACGAGAAAAAAGGAAAACTAAATAATGAGTGACTGGAGGGAATATTCATTTCTCGCGAGCCATTTATCTGATTTTAATGATTGACGTCTAGTTATCTAGTTATCAATATCTAGTTATAAGCTTACGCGGCCTGATTACCTAACGTAAGAACTGCGTTTTAGAGTTTTTGAATTACAGTTTTTTTAAACACAACAAATGAACGTGCTGTTAGCGAAGTGATACGGAAATGACAAACACACGGGGCGACGTCGGAAGGGTATTCTCAAGATATACGTCACTTCGCATACACAATTTCACAGCCATGAACCATACGAACCCGCTTTCTCACACTGACGCATCTGAAAACATACTGATCTCGCACATGCACAAACTTAGAATAGAAACCTGCAGCGAACTTTGACCCATATTTCCTACCAATAAATGTATAATGCGGTCTATCAAAATCCGCTTGGTAACACTCAGCGCGAGGGGAGGTCGGCACGCTAGTCTCCTACGTTGCACGTAGAGGCGACCAGACACTGTGTTTGCGTGCCCGTGGTCGCCCTTGTCCCTTCGTAGCTACAGCAGCTCGGCCGAGCAAGTTAGTTGCAGGCAGACGGCGACCTTGACTTCCACTCCAGCCTCATGTAGAGCGATGACGCTCACGCCGTGACTATGCTCACACTTACGTCTGACTGTTGTGAAGCTTTCAGACATACGGTCTGACCACTCGCTACGTACCCTGCCGCCACGTGGGGAACCAGTCAGACAGACTATCGAAAATAAATTGCTGTTATTCTTAACAATTGAATATATTTACAACAACGCATTCCTGTAAACGTAAATACGTATATCCATAAAAAAAACCGGTTTACTTTAAAAGAAATACAAAATATTTCCATTAAAAAATATATTACGTAAGAACTATTGTTTACTGGCCATTACGATGAAACCTCTTTTCTCTCTATATTTGAAAAGTTAACTATTAGTGGAGTGCAGTGAGGATGTTTGTGTGGCTCTTAACACCGAGGTCTTGACTGCCAATGAGGGTGAAGCGAGGTGAGTATGGAACAGCGCCGGAATGCGAGGGCGGGGGAAACAGGAGATACCCGAGAAAACCCCGCCGACCAGCGGCATCGTCCGGCACGATTCGTACATGCGAAAATCCGGGGAGAGACCTCGCCGTGAATGGAGCCCGGTTCACTTGGGCGAGAGGCGAGTAGTCTGACCGCTACACAACCGCGGCCCCTTGCTGAGTTTTTGTGAGAGCGGAGTGAATGTGTTAGTTGGTTGTGCCAGAGCGGTGCGTCACGTGGTACGAGAAGTGTCCTCCCAGGAAAGAAGAGCGAGTGGTGAGAGGAAGGGCGGTGATTCACGTGTCGTCGTATCATCCCCTAGTAGTGATGTCACCAGGCGACTCTCGCAGGGGAAGCAAGTGCTCACAGGGGNTAACTATTAGTGGAGTGCAGTGAGGATGTTTGTGTGGCTCTTAACACCGAGGTCTTGACTGCCAATGAGGGTGAAGCGAGGTGAGTATGGAACAGCGCCGGAATGCGAGGGCGGGGGAAACAGGAGATACCCGAGAAAACCCCGCCGACCAGCGGCATCGTCCGGCACGATTCGTACATGCGAAAATCCGGGGAGAGACCTCGCCGTGAATGGAGCCCGGTTCACTTGGGTGAGAGGCGAGTAGTCTGACCGCTACACAACCGCGGCCCCTTGCTGAGTTTTTGTGAGAGCGGAGTGAATGTGTTAGTTGGTTGTGCCAGAGCGGTGCGTCACGTGGTACGAGAAGTGTCCTCCCAGGAAAGAAGAGCGAGTGGTGCGAGGAAGGGCGGTGATTCACGTGTCGTCGTATCATCCCCTAGTAGTGATGTCACCAGGCGACTCTCGCAGGGGAAGCAAGTGCTCACAGGGGGGGCGCGGTCGGCTCACATGCGTTTCTTTATGGTGAATTACGATCCTTTACAGCAGTTTCGCTCCCTATGACGTTTTTAGGGCTCACGAGCACTAAATAAGAGTATATAGAATGCAACACATGTTATTTATAAACCACACGTATACGGAGATACATCTGCGTTACTGCAATATTGTGTAGGCACGACAATGCAGTAAATAAATGGCGTGTGGGGAGTGCACCCAGGGCAAGGCAACACCCTTCGAGTGACGGTCTTTCCAGCTGGGACCCGTAGCTGACCGTCATCCCCGGGCATGACAGAAGTGAGGCCCTAGAATGGAGCGGCGCTGGAATGCAAGGGCGGGGGAAGCGGGAGTACCTCGAGAAAACCCGCCGGCAAGCGGCATCGCCCAGCACGATTCCCACATGGGAGTGAACTCGCCGGGGATCGAGCCCGGATCGCCGTGGTGTTAGGCGAGCGCCCTGGCCACTACACCACCGCTGCCCCTTCCTCTCTCAATTTGACGCATACAGACCCGAACTACCATTTTCGCGTTATAAAACGGAGTCATGCTAAAATTCGCAGTCGTTTAAATACTCAAGCAGATGTAATTTGGTTCATCACCGGCTGCCATTGCTCTGTTTGACTTTGCCACACAAAATGAAGCCACTGAGAATGCTACATGTTTAACATTGGCGCAGAGTTGTGAAGGGCGTGACTGACGAGCGGAGGTACAGTGCCACACATAACTTGCACGGATCTACGTTTGTGACTCTACTTTGACGCTCGTGGGTTTTACGTTCATTGCTGGAGTAACTTCATTCTGATTGGCTTAGTCTATTAGAGGCAAAGATACGCGGCCAACGATCACAGGTTTAATGTTGTTTCATAGGAGCTCGCCGACCTCACAGTGCCCCAGCAGTCGGTGTTTCTGTATTGACCAGTGCATTTGTGAGACGCCATCTTACTTGTGGCAGGGCTACACATGTATTTGTCACACCTGCACCAAGTGTTCATTTATTGGCGTAAAGACGCACACGGCACGTCAAATAAAATATGCGCCAATTACAAACTTACGCAAACGCATATCTAGGTTTTTAAAGTCTAACTTGTCCCCACGGCCTATTTCAACGTGACTTTTGCAGCTCTCTACTGAAGGATAGGGACACCCGCATTTCTCAGAAATATTTCCACACATGCTTGGTTTCAATATCTTGCAGTTTTTCTTTTGCTAACTTGCAGAGTGTCTCTGTGAGAAGACATTCTCTTACTTGACTGGCCAATCAGAGCTGTGTAACTGCGCTACTGTACGTCTGTGATTCGCGCACAGACGCCTAAGGCGCGTAATACGGAAATCATCCAATCACAGAAGTGAATCTGAGCTAAAGTGTTATGAAATAAACTAATCATGAAATCTTTTCGCAAAAATCGGGCGTCCCTACCTTTAGGTAGGCGAAAAGATTTCGTACCCAGTTATATATACTCCACAACATTGTAGCTTCTTTCATCTTCCATAATTGATTTAATTATGTCTCGGTACTTGTGAAGTGATTACCCGCGGATGATAGGGAGCTAGTTCTGGGGTCACGAGATGCTGAATGCTGAAATATCCTGCAACACAACATTTCCCAATCCCTACCTATTGGATAACAATTAGGTTACCAGGCGCTGATTGGCCAGTGTTGCTGTCCGGCGACGCCATTTTGCTAGAGTGTGCGGGATAAGTTGCTGGAATAAGAGACTGTTTTACTCCTTTGTTCTTATGTTTCTGAAGAGTGGGCCCGATTCCAGCTCCGGCAACGGTAATATGAAGATTTCTCTGTCCTTGTCTACAACACTCGCTCCAACATGCTTCCATTGTTTCTCTAGTTTTTATGGCAATCTTACCGAAGTGAACACTATTAAACATCAGTTGNCTGATTGGCCAGTGTTGCTGTCCGGCGACGCCATTTTGCTAGAGTGTGCGGGATAAGTTGCTGGAATAAGAGACTGTTTTACTCCTTTGTTCTTATGTTTCTGAAGAGTGGGCCCGATTCCAGCTCCGGCAACGGTAATATGAAGATTTCTCTGTCCTTGTCTTCAATACTCGCTCCAACATGCTTCCATTGTTTCTCTAGTTTTTATGGCAATCTTACCGAAGTGAACACTATTAAACATCAGTTGTAATTTTTGTGTTTAGGTAATCAAAATGAACAAGATGGACGTATGTTATGTAACACATGACAAGTCACTGTAATTGGCNCATCGAAATGAACAAGATGGACGTATGTTATGTAACACATGACAAGTCACTGTAATTGGCTAACGGCCAGCAAATAATGAGACTTTTAAATTTGATTAGAGATGACAGTTTATCGCGAAAATGTCGGGCAGTAGGTATGTTAGGTTTCAATGTCCTGTGCACGTGACAGGGACTTTTCTTGTCTCACTGACCGCAGCGCACGTGAGGCGCTACTTCCTAGTTTGACTGGCCCAATGAGACTTGTGCTGTTCTCGCATTGANAATCAAAATGAACAAGATGGACGTATGTTATGTAACACATGACAAGTCACTGTAATTGGCTAACGGCCAGCAAATAATGAGACTTTTAAATTTGATTAGAGATGACAGTTTATCGCGAAAATGTCGGGCAGTAGGTATGTTAGGTTTCAATGTCCTGTGCACGTGTCAGGGACTTTTCTTGTGTCACTGACCGCAGCGCACGTGAGGCGCTACTTCCTAGTTTGACTGGCCCAATGAGACTTGTGCTGTTCTCGTATTGAACGTGCATGATCCACCTGCGAACATTTGCAGATGCGTCATCCATTCATAAAAAAAAACTATGAAACTATGGAGGTTTGAAGACTACACCGTCACGAAATATTTCCGAGGAAAATAACCATATCTAAGTATGGTAAACATGTGATGTGTGATTTATACGGATATAACGCTGATACATGGGAATGGGCAAACCAGCATGTCTGGTAATGCGTACAGACAACTCACCTCCAGTGCATCGTGACTTGCAGTAGACGTGTGCAAGCCTCGAAGTGTCAAGTGCTGTGGTACTTGTTGCTGACGTCACGTGGTGTGCAGCCTGTGCAAGGTCCCACGAAGGCGACGGCGTGCCGGCAGACAGCTGTGGGTGTATTCTTGGCCGACAGGTGGAGGATCAATATGACTTGGGTCATTCCGTGCCCTATCTTGCTCAAAGCGACGTCCCCCCCCCCCACCAAACTCGCAGAACACACTAGTAGGCGTCATCTTCATGCTGGAGTACCGCGTCGTTCATTGGCTCTCGCGTTACTAAGTGGCCCGCAAATGTCACGAATACAAGTGAGTGAATGAGTGAAGAGACTTGGTCGGCTCTCAAAAACGTACTCTTACATCTCGACGATGTCGTAGCATGCTTCGTACTTGGTTGGAACACTGCCGAGCGACGTTACGAGTGAAATCCTGTCCCGTCCTTGATTTTTGCACACCCTGTGTTTCCTTCTATTTCTGTACGTGAACATTTATCTAGTAAACTGTAGTAAACAGCCGTACCAGTGGTAAATTCATAAGAATTACTGGAGCTTATCAAGTTTTTACTTTCGTAAACCACGTGCAAAAGAAACAAATGAACTCGCAATGGAAAACCGATAGCTTAAGTCAAATAATACGTATGTTTGCATCACTGGAATGGTACGGCGAATTAGAGATCTGTAATAATTCTGACAATTCTGATTGGCTACGTGTAGATTTTTTCACAAATAAGTTTAAGTTTGGACAACTTGCTGTACAGCTATGCTTTGCCTTGCATTTGAGTATTGCAACGCTTGGTTATAGTAGTTGGAAATGGGACGTAAAGGATTATATATATATATAAATATATATATAATATATATGGCTTGTAAACACAATGACATTGCATACAGAGATCACAAAAATTTACAATCAAGGCACGAAACTGATAAAAGTTTACAAAAAGAAGCTAAGAATTTATGTTAGACAATAATACTTCAATTGGTGAAAGAAAAAAAACTTCGGCTACTGTTTCTGGAACTATGTCTGTAAAAAGAAAACTATAGGATGGGGATAAAAATGTAATAATAAAATAAACAAAGTATATATATTTATNGAAATAATCAAAGTATATATTAATTTGTTTATATATAAATTAAGAAAAAACTATAACGTTCGATATACCAATCCATCAACCGAAAGAATTCTGTATTAATAAATATTTAACATAAGATCTGCTTTAGAAAAAAAATTAGGGAAGACAAATTATTGAAATTAACATTGTCACTGCCTATAATAAAAACAATAATCACTGAAAAACTTGTAGCGATTTTTTTTTTCAAAGGTTTATTTCAGAAGTAGTTACATTACTGTGAACAGCCTTTACCGATCACGTGCTCTTCCAGAGGGCAGAGAAGATATTCCGTGTTTGTTCAATGCGACATTGCCCAGTGTCAACTGTACATGAAAATATACATTATATCTGAATTTAATAGCTGTAAATTTTCTGTAATTTCTCTTTACGAATACTAACCCTTAAATGCAATTTAGGACGCATCACGTGAAAATTATTTAATTCTGCAATGAACAAGTACCTGTAGAATATTGTACTCAAGTTTTTCTATCGCAAAAAGCAAAATAATTTGAGGTGTACATATAATTGACAGAAGCGTAGTGTTAAGTGCAACCATGTATTATTTACTCGCATTATTTAAACATGAGGGAAATATGGGCTTGGGAAAGATTCACTCATACAGTTTAAAAAAACTATAAAGCATGATTTTATTAGTTTATTTACATAATAAAATATCACACACAGTACAAGAAATATTTACATTTCTGGAGGAAATTTAGTTACTAGATTTGTTCCGCATCATATTATCACACTTGGCCATCTATATTTCTCACAGCAAATATTATATTGATTTTTTTT
>NQII01004570.1:127393-137684 GCA_002778355.1 Clitarchus hookeri
GGGGGGGGGGGGATTAATTTCCTTTTGAAAACTTTCACGAGCGACCAAATAATAATGGGCCATGATTATTTGGAGGTGTTTTGTTGAGTCAAAATAAAGGACTATGTCACAGCCCTTGGTTATGAAATTCACTAAGAATTTATTTAAGTGAATGTTTTCCACATACAGTTTTCTTATTTAAGCATTAACTTAAATGGCGTAATTTTATCCTTCTGACTTCTGCTCTCAAAAAAATTCTTTGACAGAAAAATGCTTTGACTACCATTTAAAACTTTTCACCATAACTGATATATTGACAGCATCTGCTCATACACAAAAAATATTTTTACTTCGCTGAATATTTTTTTATTTCAGAGAAAGTATGTGACACAAAAATTAAATTTCCTTGTATGCAAATTTTTTAAAATAATATAAGCAAAGAAAATAAAGATGAAACTTTGTTTATATGAGTTATTTTGTACGTAACATTGAACACAAACTTAGAAAACACACCTTCAATATAATATTCCGTTATGAGATTCCAATGAGTAATGTATAACAACGGGAAAGATGAGCCAAGAAACGATGCCAGTTCAGGATTGCGCGAAACGTCTCCAAAAATGTTCAGTCTGCAGTCCAGTTGGCATGCGGTGTTCGTTGAAGTTTAAAATGAGTAAAACTAGTCTCTGACCGTCTCTCGAGAACATGACGAGTAACGAACTGATTTCCACGGGGATTTATTTTCCTTTTCTTTCACAGTACTTGTGTCCTGACATGAGATGTTCGCTTCTAGTGATGACGCAGTGTCTCATGTCTGACATACACTAGCCACAATTCTCTACGCAAGTCCCCACATTACTAAGTGCTTTAGATACCACAGAACTCTCATCACGGTATTGTGTGGCAAAATTACGATCGCATTTGCATACTATAACTGTACTGTATAAGTTTCGGTGCGGAAAAGAACAGAAAAGTATTTTTTATTATACAAATAGCCCGCAAAGTGCCTGAAGATTTTCAAAACAGAAATGAATGAATCATGGCACAAAGTAATACACCTCGCATTGTATTATTGTAATTAATTGTGTTTGCGAATATATAATGACAGCGAACAGGCCTAATCCGCGGAATGAGCAAAACGAAAGATCCAAGAGAACAGTTTAAAGGTCAAGCAGAAAGAAATACTTCTGTAAAAGACTATTAAAGTAAAGAACTCCACAGGTTATATAATGAATTCGCTGATATATTTGTAGGAGGGTTAGAAGAAGAATACAACCAGTGGTGGCGGATGTAAGAGAATGACAGTTAAAGCTATCCACGAGTAGGAATCGGACAAGTTCGCGAGTTTATGCTGTACATTTGAATTACTTTTGAAAGAGGATAACTTATTATCAGACATGAACTGAACGACTCCAAGCCTACAGCAAACACATCTGGCCCGAGGTAAAAGTCACTGCAGTATTCTTATAACTGTAGAGTTCATCTCCTGAGACTGCGAACATTGTATGTCTGTCCATGAAGGTGGCCTCTGGTAAAAACGAAAAATTTAGAGTCTTTAATGGCTGAATAATATGATAGGTTTAATTGATACTTGGGGAAAACAATGATAGATGAACACATTAAGAAAATAATGAAAAAAGGAGAAAAGAACGAAGAGAAAGAAGTGCAGTGAGCAATGCATAACTCATTGGAGAACCGCTGAAGTGAAGTGCAGTAAGTTTGAGAATATGGCAAATCTTTATTCTTAAGGTGTGCTAGATACAGTAGATAGTTATGCCTGATGGACAGAGGCACAGGATTCTCGTGGGAATATTTGTGCAGAGCCTAGACGTCAACATCCTACTTCCACTCCTGCAGCTCTCCTTCAGTCTCGGCAGCGTGTCTCTGGGAGAAGGCGTCTCCTCTCTTCATTTGGCCAATCAGAATAAGGTTACTCCGATAATGAAAGTCTGTGATTCGCGACCAGACACCTAAGATACCCTATGGTTATTATCCTTAGATGTATGTGGATTTCAAAAATTCATAAAGCAACTGCCTGCACTCTCTAACCCTTTATACACCCGGGCCACAGCTGTAGGTTCATTGGCTTCTTTCATTCAACTTGGTTACACATGATACGGTCACAATACTTCTGGACGTCCATTACTGGCCAGAGAGTCTTGCAGGATGTATCGAAACAACTGTGGTACAATCATAACATCTCTATAGGTCAGGGACTTGCAATCTAACATGACACCGAACGAATATGTGAAATTCATATACCTCTGAAAATCGCCAGAGATACAGGAATTTCTCAAATTCATTTAAGAACAAGTTAGAAATAAACCACGCATTCATTTGAGCTTCTGCTTGTATTGGACCACAGAGTGTTAGACACGCTCCAGACGACTTCCAGCAAATAACAAACCTACAAGGAAAACAAGAACCGAACTCCATGCCATCTGGCATGGGATAAAACTGGAGCAACAGCCAATGAGCAACTAACTGAGGCTCGAGTACACAGAGGGTTGCGAAGTCTAGCTTGTTGTCGAGGTAATTGTGGAAATTCACGGACAGCTAGTGATGAGAAGTGCGAGTGGTATCGAGGAGCAGGACGAGGTAATGTGAGTAGAGGACTGTGGCTAGCTCGCAGCGGGCCTCGCAGTGCTGGTCCAGGGGAGGGAGACAGCCCTCAGCCTCTGTAGGGAGGCTCGTCGTACTCGTAGTCGTCCTCGTCCTCGCTCACGGGCTGGTACGTCCTCTGCGTGGTGGGGACAGGTCGGCGATGCTGCAGCGGGATGTTGACCTCCTCTGGGGAGCGGAACACCTGGTTGTTCTGCACGGGAGTCCTCAGTTGTACCGGGGACACAGTCTGAGGGGCGCGTGGCAGGGATAGCTGCACCGGCCTCTGTACAGCCTGGAACTGCACTGGCTTAACCCTCTGCTGCACCGGCGCCACCGTCTGCAACCACAACAACGACTCTCACAGCCGACTGCTACACTCTGAACCGAGGTTCACTGATTATATACCACAAGTCACAGTTACAAGTGTTCCTTGATGTCTGTTACATGAACCGAGGCTGACAATACTGTGCAGGTCAACCATCTAACCAGAATTCGCAAAGATAATAACCGACTCTTGCACAGCTTCTCTGCCTACGAACACTTAGCCTAACTATGAGCACTATATTGGGGTTATGTAAAATGTTTAAAAGACTAAATATTTCTCATTTACACTTCGTGCCCATTTTAGCCAACTGTCTACATGTTGCACAGGAAGGTAAAGTTTGACAGGCACTGTACTCTAACGAATCTGAGTGCCCAATGATTTTCCCTGCGAGTAACTGGTTCGTAGACCTTGTTACTGCTCTACGTTACGACTGGCTCATATCACTAACCACTGAACACAATTTATAAAGCTTATTGGTCGTGATAAAGAAACAAGTTGGTAACCAAATTAAGTACAACACGTATCAAGAGTTTTCTTATTTGTAACACCAGAAACTATAAAATAATATGGGATTGGAAGGGCTAATAGTACATTTTCAAGCAGTTTTAGTTTTTATACAAAATAAGTCACATACTGAAAAAACAGCCACTGTGTGAAACTATTAGAAGAATGGTTACTTCTATTACATGTGGATTTATGAAAATTAATGTGCGTTAAATAATTTTTTTTAAAACGTGTTAAATTATAAGTTAAAGTTGAGTGAAAATTATCAGTGTTATAGTATTTCTCTATGAACATTTGCACATCTAAGTAGGTTTAAATTGTTGTTTTATTTATGTCATTCAGTGTTATTTTAGTCAATTAATACCTTTCTTAAGGTCTTGTGTTACGAGTTTTATTACAATTTAATTGACTAGAAGTACAAATAGAATACTGAAGCCTGAAAGTACAGATAGAATACTGAAGCCTGAAAGTATAGACAGAATACTGAAGCCTGAAAGTACAGATAGAATACTGAAGCTTGAAAGTACAGATAGTATACTGAAGCCTGAAAGTATAGATCTAATACTGAAACCTGAAAGTACAGATAGAATACTGAAGCCTGAAAGTACAGATAGAATACTGAAGCCTGAAAGTATAGATAGAATACTGAAGCCTGAAAGGTTCACTGCTGATCCAAAATCCAACACTACTGCTACCGTTTGGAAACATTGGTTCATGATATTTTACAAATTTTATTTCTTGTCTCGCCCCATAGTTATTTACTTAGTTACTTAGTTAGTTTCTTGCTCCAAACGAGTCAAATAAACTGGAAATACTGGTGAATCACATTTCTCCCAGCATTTTTGAGTACGTAAGTAATTGTGAAAATTATAATTATGATATTTCAGTCATACAAAATATCTTTGTTAAGCCTATCAATGAGGTTTTTGCTCGATATAAATTAGCTACTCGTCGACAACAACCCGATGAATCAATTGATCTGTACTTATAAGCTTTAGAACTGTATAGCCAGGATTGCAAATTCAAAGCTGTTTCTGCCGATAAGAATAGGGATGACTATACAAGATTCTTTCATATGTGGCCTCCAGTTTTCGGCAATACTCCAACGACTCCTAGAAAAATTCTCATTAACACTGGATGAAGCCTTCGATATAGCCCGCACTTTAGAATCAGCTCAGAAACAACCATTGTAGTTCTACTCACCCCATCTACCCATCAACTCTGTTGGGCCATTGACAAGTCAAGATCCTATTCCAAATTAATCTGAATCAGTAAAAATTTCCAATTCAACCATTGCTGTTGTAAATCCTACATACTTTTTTGTGGCAATGAAAAAAACTTGTGCATTAAGTGCCTTGTGAAAAATGTTACATCTAATTCATGTGGTAAGCCTGGACACTTCGCAAAAGTGTGCAAGTCTGGCCCTGATACAAAAACTAAGCATTCAAATGCTGATCCGAGTTCTGTGTATATTGCTGACTTTCCTGGTGGCCTGGAGAAGAGCACTGTTCAAGCAACCATCGATGGAAAGAAAGTATTTGCTTTGGTTAATACAGGTAGCTCATTGAGTATTATTCATGCAAAAGCAGCTCAAGAACTTAATTTACCTTTTCTTCCATCTTCAGGTATTGTGTCTATGGCCTCCACTTCGATGACATTCAGTATCCTGGGAGATGTAAGGTTAACCTGGGTCTTCTTGATCATTATTACAAGGATGTAGAACTCTCTCTCCTGTCTGACCTCTGTTCTGATCTCATCACTGGCCACGACATTTTAAAGAGTTAAAGAGTCATTCCTGTATTTATTTAGAATTTTGTGTAGATAGAGAAGCTCATTCCATCTGTGGTCTTGTTGCTGCACAAATTCAGCCTATTTCGTTGTTTAATTGCCTCAAGCCAGAATGTAAACATATCGCTGTAAAATCTAAAAGACACACAGATAGCGATCTCAAGTTTATTGAAGCTGAAATTATACGTCTTTCAAAGGAATACGTTATTGAACATTGTCGTTCCCTTTGGAGAGCTCAGGTGGTAGTCATCTAAAGTGAGAACCACAAGAGATGTATGGTAATAGATTATTCCCAAAACATTAATCGTTATACTCTACTAGATACCGAAGATCGCGGATATCGTTAATAAAGTTGGCAATCATGAAGTTTACAGTCTAATAGTTTTGCAAAATGCGTATCGTCAACTTCCTATCAGAGAAGAAGTTAAACATTATACCGCTTTCGAAGCATATGGCCAACTTTATCAATTCAAAAGTATTCATTTTGGTGTCACTAATGGAGTTGCAGCTTTCCAAAGCGTTATTGATAAAATAATCAGAGTTGAAGGTCTGAGTGATACATTTGTCTATACGGATGATGCAACTATATGTGGAAGAATACAAGAAGAACACGACAAAAATCTAAGAAAGTTCATGGATGTTGCTCTAAAATACAGTCTAACTTTAAACAATGAGAAGTCCTCATTTTATGTAATGTCAATCAAATTGCTTTGTTAACTGATCGCTAATAAGACGATTAAACCTGACTCAGATCGTCGAAGTCCATTAAGAGAGATGTCACCTCCAAAAGATCCATAATCACTTCAGAAATTTAGGAATTTTTTCTCGTTTATCATAGTTCATCCGAAAGTTTTCTGCTAAGGTCTTGCCTCTTGTTCGCTCCTCATTTCCACTATCGCAGGAAGCAATTCTTGATTTTGAATAATTGAAGGCAAATATCGAAAAGTCTATTCTGACATGTACTGACCAGGAGCCCCATTCATCGTAGAAACTAATGCCTTGGAGGGTGCAAACAAACAAAAAAACACACTTTCGCATTTATATAATAGTTAGGATACACTTCTACTGTTATACCAGAAATGTAACTCCTTTTTTCACTGTTCGGAACTCCTGCTTATATTCATTCTGATAGCTGCACCTAGCTTACTTCACTAGAATTAAGAAAGCTTCTAAATTGTCTTGACATAGCTTCAAGCAGGACCACTGCATATAACCCTGCTGGGAATGGTCAGGTTGAAAGACACAACTGGATTATATGGAAGGTCATCGAATATGCTTTAAAGTCCCTCAATGTTGGGATCGCTAATTGGGAATCAGTCCTTACAATTCTACTCCCCATGAACGCATGCTTTTGCACCATCGCAGGTCTGGAAATGGGCTGTCTGCTTCATCTTGGCTTCTTTCCCCTGGACCTGTTTTACTGAAAAGGCATAATCGTAATTCTAAATAGGAACCTCTTGTCGAGGAAGTTACATTTCTTCAAGTAAATGCGGAATATGCCCAAATCCAACTTCCAGATGGGAATGAGAAGACAGTGTCGACACGTCATTCAATTCCATTTGGACATTATTATATTATTACAATGAGTATATAGATTTACAGGCGATGGTTGTGTGTATTTTCATAATCTGTTGGATTCTAGTGGATTTTCTCCTGTATACTAGTAGAATACAGTAAATGTTGGCAATACTAGTTGTCGCGAGGTACAGTAGTACCAGGACCCACCAACTTGAATAGAGAAACCGAATCCTTACCGAAGATACACAAAATCGAGGATCTAAAGAATTTAAATTTCGGTATTTAAAAACTATTTGTATATATAAAAAAAATTTTTGCTTCCCGCATATTGCTTAAATATACAAGAAGAAGCCATGTAGTTTTTCGCTTCACATATTGTAGGTGTATGTGCTTGGTTTATAAATTTCAACTCTCGTGGTGGTAGCACAGCAATATTCTTCTANCTTCACATATTGTAGGTGTATGTGCTTGGTTTATAAATTTCAACTCTCGTGGTGGTAGCACAGCAATATTCTTCTACGTGGCTTTGACATCTGATGGTTCCCGAATTATTTTAATTTGAGTGATAATTATGAGTACTGTAGGTTTTTATAGTGGTGAATATGTATATTTTCATAATATAGTGTATTCTGATGTATATGACGATTCACCAGGTGTTGTGGAGAGGTGTAGTAAGTACCTGTACGGGTATCCTCTGTGGTATAGGTGATGGCTGCTGGGCCACCAGTTGCACGAGATGTGAATGTGCCTACTTGTGTATTCTGATGTAGTGTAATACACCAGGTGTTGTGGAGAGGTGTAGTAAGTACCTGGACGGGTATCCTCTGTGGTATAGGTGATGGCTGCTGGGCCACCAGTTGCACGAGATGTGAATGTGGCTACTTGTGTATTCTGATGTAGTGTAATACACCAGGTGTTGTGGAGAGGTGTAGTAAGTACCTGGACGGGTATCCTCTGTGGTATATGTGATGTCTGCTGGGCCACCAGTTGCACGAGCTGTGGCTGAGCCTCCTTGTGTGTTCTGATGTAGTTTAATACACCAGGTGTTGTGGAGAGGTGTAGTAAGTACCTGGACGGGTATCCTCTGTGGTATAGGCGATGGCTGCTGGGCCACCAGTTGCACGAGCTGTGACTTTTACTACTTGTGTATTCTGATGTAGTGTAATACACCAGGTGTTGTGTAGAGGTGTAGTAAGTACCTGGACGGGTATCCTCTGTGGTATAGGTGATGTCTGCTGGGCCACCAGTTGCACGAGCTGTGGCTGTGCCTACTTGTGTATTCTGATGTAGTGTAATACACCAGGTGTTGTGGAGAGGTGTAGTAAGTACCTGGACGGGTATCCTCTGTGGTATAGGTGATGGCTGCTGGGCCACCAGTTGCACGAGCTGTGGCTGAGCCTCCTTGTCCTCGTAGAAGGTCTCCGGGTAGTAGCGGTCCGAGTACCTTAGGGTCACATTGGGCCGGGTCTGCACCTCCTCTGTGTTGATGGGCCGGTACAGGTAGTCGTTCACGAAGTGGTACTGCGATGACTGTTTGCAGATGGTGTCGCCGCTCGGTGGCATGCAGATCAGGTGCACCTGTCACCACACACACACATCCTTACTCCACACTCTAGATCCTCCAGTCACCTCCACAATGCACTGAGGGATAGGCTTGCTTGAGCCAACCAAATATGTGTTCGTAGGTGGCCAAACAAAGATATAGTTCCTCTAGCTAGATATTTTGATGAATAAACCAAATCTTAAATTCATGAAAACTTATTTGAATTTGTTAACAATATATACACTTGAACCAACCAAACCATGATGTTGGGCCAACTAAATCTGCCTGACAACAAAATATTTGGTTCACTCAACCATATAAATTTGTTTGGCCATAAACAATCAATCATTTGGTTGGCTCAACCAAACCTCTCTCTCAGTGTGATAGTAAGGTCAGCTCCCTCATAACAAGACACGCGTCGTTAAAAATTTGAAATCGTCATTCCAAAATACCTAGTTTTACAAACACGCAGTCAGATATGGAAATATTTCTTCTTATTGTAAACTGCAGATATATTGGTGGCTGTAAAAATATTTTACTACCAAAAAAAATTATCTCTTACAGTAAAATAATTAATTCCTCTTCGCAATTCGAAACTACCAGTTGTCTGGCAGGGACCATGAATATATGGATTCTCCAACCTGGAGACAAACTTCCATAGTATAGAGTCGCGTGAAAAATCTCCCAACGGGTTTGGGAATAGAACCTGATAACGCTTGTTTCAGCAGATATTCGGCCACATATCGATAATGGGTATTTAATGATCCAATATACGTTATTCAGCCTAAACGTTTCTTGGTTTGAAATGGGTTTAGACCAAGTGGTTTTAGGTCTGAGTGGCTTTTAGAGCAAGACATTTTAACTAAATGACTTTGTATCAGTTTCTAAACGGGCAGCGATTTTACACCAAGTGACTTAAACCAAATAACTTTAGTCCAAGTGATATTAACACCACGTGAATTAAGCTAGCTGCATTTAAAGCCAAATTACTTATAAACCAAATTACACCAGAAAAAAACCCAAGTGGCTTAAGCTAAGTGTCTTTTTAGCCTAGTGAGTTTTAGGGAAGTGAATTTCTTTCAGACTAAGTTGTTTTAAGCCCACCGAGTCATAGGCACAGTGAGTTACAAACAAAGTGACTAGGGCCAAGTGACTTTCTGGTTTGAAATTGTAAGTGAAATAGCTGAAGGCAGTGGCGCTACCTGGTGGAAGAGGAATCCATCAGGACAGATCCAGGAGTGCCGGGCGTTGTCCTGGCAGTAGTGGAACACCTCGCAGTTGAGGCCGTCGTCGGCGTAGTAGCCAGTTTTGCCCGTGCAGTCGAACTTGGACTGCGGCAGCAGCAGAGTCAGTTTGTCCGGCTTCTCCTCCTCCAACTCCTCTTCTGTTGGCAGGGCCTCCTGTGACATACACACCTGGTCCATGCATACCTGGTCCATGCACACCTGGTCCATGCACTACCTTACTTACATGATCGCCCTCTATCTATACATACTCTTATCCAGTCGGGTGCGGCAGTAGGTACAAACATGAGTCGACCAGGTCGTGACAGAGAAGTTGGCATAGATCCTGGTGCGCAAATGTTGCCCCACTCTCTCTCTCTCTCTCTCTCTCTCTCTCTCTCTGTTTCTCCCACTGTCTTTTTTACAAACTGTCGGCGCTCCTAATTAGTGGTGCGGCTCACGTTCCAAATCACAACTACACACAATCGGAGTTATCCGTCATTTTTAACCTGATCTAGAAAAGATAATTATTTCATATACTTTAAGACCCCTGGTGTAAAATAATTGTTATTCTTTCTTTGGTTTCGACAATTTAGCCTATGGGGCTATCCGCCTATAAACTCTGAAGTTGGCACCACACGACCATACACTAAAGAGCAAAAAAAAACTGGTACACCTGCCTAATATCGTGTCCCCCCCCCCCCCACAAGCATGGACTCTACTAATGTCTGAAGGTATGCAGGAGGCAGTTCACACCATGAATCCTGCAGAGCAGTCCACAAATCCAATCTGCGCCAATTTGAAAAA
>NQII01004570.1:137716-183435 GCA_002778355.1 Clitarchus hookeri
GCATGGACTCGACTAATGTCTGAAGGTATTCAGGAGGAAATTCACACCATGAATCCTGCAGGGCAGTCCACAAATTCAATCTGCGCCAATTTGAGAAATGGTTGCACGTCTGTCACGTTTAATGATTCTCGTCAGTTGTCGTTTGTCTCGTTTTTTTCACGATCTTTTTCCGGCCGCAGCGATGTCGAAGATGCGATGTTTTGCTGGATTCCCGATATTCACGGTACACTCGTGAAATGGTCGTACGCGAAAATCCAAATGTTATCGCTACCTCGGAGATGCTATGTCCCTATCTCTCGTGCGCCGGCTATAACACCACGTTCAAACTCACTTAAATCTTGATAACCTGCCATTGCAGCAGCAGTAACCGATCTAGCTGCCGACCGCATCGCGTTACTCTGATTGGTTCCATACCTCTGTTATTCGCATACGCACGCCTATACCAGTTATTTTGGCTCTTCAGTGTGTAACGGATATTTCAGTCAACCAACAATCAATTTCTCCCTCGTCATACGACGGCTTACATACCAAACTAAACCTAGACATACATATTCTGGACTCAGCTATCATCAGGATCCAGATCCCGGTGCACAGGAGTGCATGCTGTATACAGGTGGGGCGGAATTCGACTCACAAACTTTATGAGGCGGTTCCTAATACAGAATTAAGTGGGAAATATTAGGAACCCTTTCTACCTAAATTCAATATTAAGTAATATATAAGCCTTTTNGCCGACCGCATCGCGTTACTCTGATTGGTTCCATACATCTGTTATTCGCATACGCACGCCTATACCAGTTTTTTTGGCTCTTCAGTGTGTAACGGATATTTCAGTCAACCAACAATCAATTTCCTTCTCGTCATACGACGGCTTACATACCAAACTAAACCTAGACATACATATTCTGGACTCAGCTATCATCAGGATCCAGATCCCGTTGCACAGGAGTGCATGCTGTATACAGGTGGGGCGGAATTCGACTCACAAAATTTATGAGGCGGTTTCTAATACAGAATTAAGTGGGAAATATTAGGAACCCTTTCTACCTAAATTCAATATTAAGTAATATATAAGCCTTTTNCTAATACAGAATTAAGTGGGAAATATTAGGAACCCTTTCTACCTAAATTCAATATTAAGTAATATATAAGCCTTTTAAAATTTAAATTATAAACTGAATTTTTTTTCCAAATATCAGAAACGAAGGGAAATTTAATTACAATTCTCCGAACACTGTTTTATGTTATCGGGATCTATAATCTAAGAGTAAACGCTCATTTATGTCTCCTATCGTAATTGAAACAACAGGGGTGGCCGCCATCTTATTGCATACAACAATTTTCACCGTAGGGAATTATGAACTTTTGATGCTGCTTTATTGAGCATTATAGNCGCCATCTTATTGCATACAACAATTTTCACCGTAGGGAATTATGAACTTTTGATGCTGCTTTATTGAGCATTATAGCATAATGCACAAACATGTTCTTTCTGTTGTTACTGACAAGGAGTTCCCGTTGTCGTGTATAGCGCACACAAAACTTCGGCTGCAGCGAAACAGGGTCTACGACGTAGGCAATACTACCTACATGCCTCCATGACATGCCCACTGCACATACGATGGTCGGTGACACTTTTAACACGTAAACAGCATGTACCATACATGAATAATAATAGAGTAGTGAAGCTGTTTGTCTGTCTCTGTCGACAGTCAACAAACACCCCAGGGATTCCGAGATCAGTGGGCGGCTGAGAAGCACTGAACCTTGAGGGCAGAGTGTCCAAGGCGAAGTTAAGGACTGCCANATTCCGAGATCAGTGGGCGGCTGAGAAGCACTGAACCTTGAGGGCAGAGTGTCCAAGGCGAAGTTAAGGACTGCCAACCCAGGTGAGATATACGTGTGTGTTCGACTTCAGTATGTTACCAGTCCTGCAGGCTCAACACTGCAGTCCTGCATACTGTACAAATATTTTCAGTTAACTGTAATGGAAGTTTTTAATCTAAACATACCATAGAAAATTTATCATGTACCAAGCCGCAAGCATAGAGGTACTACTATACAGTACACAGATGGGAACTTCAAAATGCATCTGACACTTTCCTGTGCAGGCCACCGAACTCATCAAACATTCTGTCGCTGCGCATAAGGCAGAGCTAGGGCGAAAACTCATAAAATTACCGATTGGTAAAGATCTGCGATTTTGGATCATATTTATTGTGGTAAGTCCTGGGTTGCTCAACCACGGCCCACACTAGAGAGTGGTCTTCAGTCCCGGATTAATTTACAAATTCAAGTTTGTTTGTTAATGTGAGTAACGAGCACTCACAGACGGCAGTTGCAGGAAATTCAATAAATCATATATTTCATAAGGAAGAATTTCAAAACACCGGCCACTGGTTTCTTGTCGTGTACAGTATCAGCCACAATCACCACCTGCGTGCAACACGGCGTCCGTCACTCACACGGCGACTAAACGGGTTAAGGCTCCTGCCTACCTGGAGCTGTTTTTCCGCGTT
The DNA here is from genome assembly GCA_002778355.1 of Clitarchus hookeri. Lineage (NCBI taxonomy): Eukaryota > Metazoa > Arthropoda > Insecta > Phasmatodea > Phasmatidae > Clitarchus > Clitarchus hookeri. Next base: position 140,236 of record NQII01004570.1, read on the forward strand.
TCAGACCGAGAAGCGCGGGAGCGATAAGGGCGACACTGCCACGCGCATCAAGTGCACCATCGCCGCTAAGCGCAAGGCTCTGAACTGGCGTGCAGTGTTCTCGTCACACTGCGTGTACATATGGAACTTTCAGAGGTGACCCTGTTATTTTATTGGTGGAAAGTCTGTATGGAGATTCAATGTAGGGCCCTTGAGTATTTTTGTACATATTTTGAGATAGAGCACTTTGAAACCTCCGTTTGTAACTATGGTGGAGTGTTGTGAAATGGTGTTAGTAATGTGCGTGACGTGTATACAACAGCCCTCGTCTGATGTGTGTGTTCTCTTCGTAGATCAGCGGATTGTACGCACTTTTAATAATTCCGGAGAAAAAAAAGTGAATAAGTAGCATTTAGCAAGGCAGTTGAAGCGTGTGGTAGGCGGGAGGGGAGTCCTGAGTGAGACAACTCTCGTGCATTCCACAACACAACACACGGCTCGGCGTTTCCAGGACAATCGATTGCTGCCCAGAAGCAAGGTAGAGACGCAATTAGCAACGCGAGTGTAACTATGCTAGCGGTCCTCTACGCCTGGCTGCGCTCAGCTGGCTGCTGGGGACGTGAGATTGGAAACACTTTCCGTGCTCCCCCGGAGCAGGAGTTGCATCCGTGTCTCGAGCTGCCGTCGCCTGGACCAGAGCATTCTGGAAAGTCTGCGCTGGCCACTCGTCACTTACGTAACACGCCCGCCAGTAAATATTTCGCGCCAAGGTAGTCTCCAAAACTCTGTGGTTTGCTAATTCTTGTATCATTGGATCGCAGCTGTTCGCGTGCCAGTTATGTGTGTTCAGTGCAAGAGCGACAGAAGTCTCATTGGGCCTGCCGCGTGCACTGCAGCCAGCGGGGGAATAAATGCAGCAGATATGTGCATAGGACGTTGAAACCCAACATGCTGTCCAAATAATCTCCATCTGTACTGGTACTGCGACAATCTCGGCCACTGACAGATCCAGCAACGAAAAGTTTTGTTAATTCTTCTCCCCAAATTGCTTACAAAGCAACCGTTCAAAAAAAGGTCCTGTAAACAACAGGCGTTTGATGGTTCCGATTAAATATACCTCGTGTCCCAAGTTCCACATAACACAACCTCACCATGGAGGGAATATGAGGTAGAGAGCGNGGCCCTGTAAACAACAGGCGTTTGATGATTCCGATTAAATATACCTCGTGTCCCAAGTTCCACATAACACAACCTCACCATGGAGGGAATATGAGGTAGAGAGCGCATGTAAGCTGTTCAACAACAAACTTATTACCCAAAGTTGAACTACTCTAATTATTTTAGAGCCAGTCCAGGCTGCAGCTTCGAAACCAGGTGCTGCAGTAGGTACAAACCTGAGTTGACCAGGTCGTGACAGAGAAGTTAGTGAAGCCCACACTTACTTCGATTTATTACTCCCATTCATGAATGAACATCCTTAGAGCAACGTCCAACATGGTACGAAGATGATACCGCACCAAAAGATGTTATCCACGGAAAGTTCATCGAAATACCCTGAGCATCAATTATGATGTAGAGTACATATTTACTATCAGTTTATCAATCAAGCTCACTCGCGTATTTTATAGTTAATGGGGATCATGAACGTTCCACTTCCCTTCTCCCAAACCAGATAGCAAAACATTTTTTTTCCCAATTTATATTTATGCTAGAGTAGGTTCAAAATAAATGTAGTGTTATGTAGGTGATTGTTCGTGTTTTTACTCTGAGTAAGAAGTGTGCTTAAATTTGGTTCGTCAAAAACCAACTAACCGAGACATTTTTCCCTAAACTCCAAAACTAAAATAAATCAAAGTAACCTTTGCATTTAACATTTACATTATTAAAATAAAATGGTTACACCCTCACTTCATAGACCGACTAAAGGCAACTACACAACAAAGGTGTAAGTCCCATGGCATATTTCATTTGAAAGCTATTAAACACTTTTATTTTAGTTCTAAGACTAAAAAGTAAAAGTATAGGCACTGAGGCCACGGGAGGCCGGCTATTTATGAACAGTGCGTGGTAAATAAATTACCGCCGAACACATTAATAGGAGTTTGCAAGTTTCTGGGCAACATAGAAACATAAAGAAAGGGCAGTCGTAAATGGCAGCGTCTACCTACTTTGTAAGCAGATACTTCGGAGGCAAGATACAGCTCTTCAGCAAAATATCTCACTACGCACTTAAACGTACAAATCTATGTTGTAAGAAACAGATTGAAAGTGATGCAGACCACTGGTAAAATATTTGCCCACAGAGTAAGTAAAATATATTATTTAGGACTGCCATGACTTAGTTTTTATATAGTCACTTCCATGAACCTGTGGATCTCAATCAATGTGTTTATCGTTTATTTATGTATAGTACCAAACCTTGTTAACTTAATATATGTTATATTTGCGTTTCTCTAGCAAGTGTAGTATTAAACTTACGACATCATTCAACATGAGGGCAGTGGTATAGCCAGACATTTCTCAACGCGGGCGGGGAGGGTGGAGCTCAAGCGAGAGGAGGGGTTACATTAACTGCAGTGAAGGGAGGTTTTTTTTTTACTAGCTACTCTAAAACTAAGTGTTATGCGAGCCCGCGGTAGGAACGGGAGTTAAGTGCGTCTCAGGGCTAAGCCCCATACGCCTACAAGGAAGGGAGTATCATGCAAGGAGACATGCATCACGGCAAAGAGGGATTGGGCTGCCATGGCAAGTATTTGGCCATGACAACCTCCCTAAGTGTACTTATAGCTAAACTATATTTAGAAGAGAGAGAGGGAAAAACCGGCATAGTCACCGTAAAAACCCTTTCGACAAGATCAGTGAAGGGAGGGATTTTATCCGGCCTAAGTGGCGTTGACGCATGTGTTAATTACCACTAATCCTAGCAGAAAATTGTCTCACAGTATAATAAAATGCATCACAGTGAACAGCAGTTGCATATTTTTGCGAATCCAAAAACGATGCGCGCGGCGGCGCCGCCGTCGCAATAATATGCAATTGCTGTTCACTGTGATGCATTTTATTATACTGTGAGGCCTGCTCCTTGGCCGACTCGACTCCCCTCCTGTTTCCTCCCCTCATTTCCCTCCCTTGATTACCCCGCATTGTACGTCAGCTTTTTCTAATTCAGGGGATAGTTCATATAAGTTGTTACACGCCTTGTGCAGCATTCATTCTACGCCGGTGGAGAAGATCGTTGGGTTGACGACTGCTAGAGCTAATTTCAATTGTAATATGCGCTATAATTGTCATTTTACCCGTCCTTGGACGAGGCTACTATGAGACGCCGTTTAAATAATGTAGTTGCGTGAGCGGCTGATTATGCTGCAGCTTGTAAAACGGTGAGTCGTGGTCGCAGCTTTACATTTGTGGGTCAGTTCAGTGTTTTTTAAATATTTTCGTGGCGTAGTATTGTGTTCGTATTGGGCTTTGCAGTGAGTTAGATTTTTTCTAAATTATGGTTTTGGACGTCTGCCTAAATTGTAGTTTCGGCCCAACTTATTTCTTGCTTCTATGTATAATTCTTGTATCTTTAACGTGTAATGTATAGTTTATTGTCTGCTACCCNGCCCAACTTATTTCTTGCTTCTATGTATAATTCTTGTATCTTTAACGTGTAATGTATAGTTTATTGTCTGCTACCCAATCATTTACTTAAAGTTTAATTGTCGCTACCGTTCTACCACGACTTAGGTGTTGGGCGTAGTCTGTTGAAGTTCTCTAATTGTCGTCGTCGGCTAATTTATTCGATGGAGCCATGGTTAGGGTCTACGGACTGTCTCCATAGATTCGCTATTTTAACGTAATATTTTATTTCAGATTTTAACTTGTATCTTTACGTAAAGGAGGCTTTACTGGGCCTGAAACACTGCCCTCGTATAGTCAAATTGATCCGCTAAATGCCTTGAATTAAAATGTAACTAGCCACCAATGTAACTATTTGTATTTTAGAAACGTTTTAATTTTACTCTACTCGTTTTTTTCAATTAAATATTTGTTGTATATTTTGGAGTTACGTAATACTCTTGAATAAGCAACTGCGCAGCAATATAATCTTTTGTTTGAGTGTTTGAAGTATTTCTAGTCAATAGAGTTACTTTTTGATATTTTTGAAACGTTTCACACTACTTGGCTTGTTTGCCAGTGAAATATTTATTGCACTTTTGAGCTACGCAATACTTTTGAGAGAGCAATTTAATATATATATNGCTTGTTTGCCAGTGAAATATTTATTGCACTTTTGAGCTACGCAATACTTTTGAGAGAGCAATTTAATATATATATGTATGGGTATTTTAATACATATATTGCATTGTGAGCTTTTGGCGTTCAGAATTTGACATGTCATAGNATATATATATGTATGGGTATTTTAATACATATATTGCATTGTGAGCTTTTGGCGTTCAGAATTTGACATGTCATAGTTTTTGTAAATGTTTAATGCAAATGTTCAATCCTAAGGTGCTGCTAACTTGTAAAATATTCTGAAATTACAGAGCTTGAAAGTGACATCGTCTTTGTATCACGTGTGCTAGGGCACATTTTTATCACCAGAGGTACGTGAATCTTGCACATTCTTTCTACACTCCAAGCACGTACACTCCAGTGTTCCTTGTGTGATTGTACGACAGTGGTTCTGGCACACACTGAGCTTGTATTTAGCCAGTAACAATCAGGAACGAATGAAGAGACCATATCACGTACTACGAAGTTGAGTAAAGAGAAAACTACTCTCACCTGGCAACAACCAATGAATATTAAACAGTTGTGGCTCTAGTATGTAAATGACTGAAAAGTCACGGCTGCTGACCAATGAATTCGCGGAATTCACGTACTTCTAGTTATCACATTTAAAAACTTAATAATTTTAATTCCAACCGTGACAACCTAATGGGTAGAGAGAGAGATAGAGAGAGAGAGAGAGAGAGACAGACAGAGAGCTGCAAAATCCACGTTATTATTTAGTGCCATGAGAAACTTCAATACCCTATAAACATTTGAGTGAAATTCGTGATTTCTTTCGTTACTGGTTTATAAATACCCATTAACCCGCAGGGGATGCGATAGCTGAGCGGTTAGACTGCTCGCCTCCCACTAGGGTGAACCGGGTCGGCGGGTTTTCTCGGGTATATCCCGTTTCCGCCATCCTTGCATTCCGGCGCTGCTCCATTCTCACTTAATTTCACCCTCATCGACTCACAAGACGTCGATGTTAAGAGCCACTCAAATTTCTCAACTCAACTTATTAACCCGTGTGACATTGCTACAGGAAATTAATCACTTTGCCGTTGGATATTGAATTTTGGCTAAAAGAGTCTCACANTAACCCGTGTGACATTGCTACAGGAAATTAATCACTTTGCCGTTGGATATTGAATTTTGGCTAAAAGAGTCTCACAGGTTTGCCACACAAATTGTCAGCCAATGGCAGAATCACGGCAGCGTAGAGCATTTTTCAGTTTAGTGTATTGCCAGAAAATATCGCTTCCAAAAACCTGAAGATTTCAATTAATGTGTTTCGTGCTTATTTATGTACCAAACCGTTTTAAATTGATGTGTGTGTTCTATAACAAGGGCTGTACTGTACTTACGACAGGATCTTACTAAGAGCAGTGCAGTGGCGTAGCGATAAAGTTGTCAACCTGTGGGCGTGTGACATGCGTGTTAAGGCTGTTGGCTTGTACAGAATTTGGTATAGGGAAATACATGTTGATGAAATTCGGTATTTTGGAGTTGCTGTTATATATACACACACATACACGCGCCACCAGGGACGTTTTTGAGCAAGTAAATACGTGCTTCTTTGCTACCGAAGCCTTTTGTAACATTAACGTATATCCACTTTTCTGGAAAAATAAGAAAACTTATTAACTCGTTTATTCATCGTGTCCACCATTGTGGAGATGTTGCAAATAAACGCTACTTATGATGAGTGCTGTACACAGGAAAGAAACAGTGGCAAGTAATTTGAGAGTCTCCCTTGTGGCTAATCTGATTTGTCAACTTACCTACAACACTGTGACATGAATGGTTAACGCCGTTGTCATAGATAAGTGGTGAGCACAAGTACAGCGCATAACAAAAATTACGCGAGTGCAACACTTGAACTCACAAATTAATGTGTGGCCAAACGGATTAAATAAAAAAATCACAAAAAAAATTAGTTGTATTTGTTTTAATACAGAGCTCGATAGTATGTATTTCCCTATAGGAAATTCTCAACCAGGCAACAGCCTTAAATAGAACAAACAGTAGTTGACTTCGGTACATTTAGTTATAGTGTGAGGTAGTATAGAGCCCCTGACCTGTGGCTGCTGCTGTCCCGGGGGCGGCGGGGGGCGGCGTGGCTGAGGCCGCACCTGCTGCTCTGACGAGACGCTGTCCCGGGGGCGGTAGGCGGCGGTGGTGAAGGTGTTGCGGGCCAGCCCCTCGTCGTCCTGGTAGGCGGACCTCGACTGCTGCGGTGAGAAGTAGTCGCCAGTTTGCCGAGAGTCTCTCTGCTCCTGGGCTCCGGCCACTGCCAGTGCAACCAACAGCGCAGCCGCTAGCTTCATCCTGCACACACACAGTATGCACTACACTGCACTAAAGTGACTACATCCTTCACATACAGTATGCACTACACTGTACTACAGTGACTCCATCCTTCACATACACAGTATGCTCTGCACTACAGTGACTTCATCCTACACACACACAGTATGCACTACACTGCACTACACTGCACTAGAGTGACTCCATCCTGCACACACACAGTATGCACTACACTGAACTGCAGTGACTTCATCCTACACACACACAGTATGCACTACACTGCACTAGAGTGACTCCATCCTGCACACACAGTATCCACTACACTGCACTACAGTAAACTTCATTCTACGCACACACACAGTATGCACTACACTGCACTGCAGTGACTTCATCCTGCACACACACAGTATGCACTGTACTACAGTGGCTAGTCGCCCTGCTAAAGCCTGTTCNAGTAAACTTCATTCTACGCACACACACACAGTATGCACTACACTGCAGTGACTTCATCCTGCACACACACAGTATGCACTGTACTACAGTGGCTAGTCGCCCTGCTAAAGCCTGTTCACGCACAGATTACCAATTTTGGAATCAACCTTTGAAATAAGTCACCGTCCCTACCTGCGTTTATTTTTAACGGGCACACTGAGTGGTATGAGCCCAATAAAGTTGGTAACGATGCACGGAGGGGAAAGTAGTTTCACGTATCAACGTTTCAATTAAAAGTGTTACGTAAATGTCGCGAATAAAAATATTTACTTTTCCAATTATTTTGCAGTTTCACTTGGCAGACGCATGAACAAAGTGATAACAATGTGACAGTTGCATATAGTAGAATGATATAATGCAATAAGATAAGCATATAATAAACAGGGCTTTCGATGCCCACATACCAAGAGTAGAGACCTGAAGAATTCGCGGATTTATTTCAGGACAAGCTTAAATTCAAAACACGTGGGCATATATAACTTCAACAATTGGTCCACACCGTGTTCGACACCTCCTGGAGACGGCTGGCCCAATCGTCNTATTACAGGACACGTGGGCATATATAACTTCAACAATTGGTCCACACCGTGTTCGACACCTCCTGGAGACGGCTGGCCCAATCGTCGCCTTCCACTGTGACAGCAGACAACCAATGCACGGTTGACATCGGCATATTTCTGCATAGGACTGTAGAGTCTAACCTGCAGGTCACTGAACTCACGAATTTTTCAGGTATCTCACCATGAGGCAGTTGCGTACACAACATTTGATTTTGAGAGGGCCTGAACATCGATTTATGAAGTGAGCACTTTTCACAATACGAAAAACACATTTCCAAAATGCAAAATATATTTTAGTTTCAAGTCCACTCTCACTGGAAACTTACTACAATTGGTTATTTTAATTTCCAGTACACAATAGACAGTTAGTTTCCAAAATGTGTTCGTATTTATTCATATTTTGACGTTTTTGCGAGTGGCGGTGGCGCCGCTCCGTACGCCCTTGCCTTGCGGGCAACGATTTATTTATAATACCTAGGTTTTTATTACCCCGTGCAATTCCCTACTCAACGTCATAGTAAAGTTTGTTCAGCAACGAGCTCATGAATGAATATTTATCCTTCAAATAATACCACTGGGTCAAATAAAACCTGTCACTATAAAATATGGCCAATGATCACGAAGAACTTGTAAACACTATCAACAAGCACTACCATAGTGATATAGGTGGACGTGAAGCCAGCCACACTCTCCAATGAGGGGTGTCATTGACGTACATCCGTCACTACAGCTCGTCACTTCTGAGTGGGCGAGAAAACTGAAGACGGGACCGATTAACGTGCTACCTGGTCTGTAGTTAAACTGGAGCAACAGCCAATGAACAACTAGCTGAGGCTCCAGTACACAAAGGACTGTGGAGTCTAGCTTATTGCAGAAGGAATCAGCGAGATGGCAGGGTCTGTGTGGATGTGCAATGATGTGTGTGTTGCTAGGAACGCCCCCAGCACGTGGTGTGGAGTGCGCAGGCGAGTTGCGCAAGAGGCTGCCGACCACGGTCAGTGGCCCTCGCTCCAGTTCCAGTCTGTCTGGAGCCCAGCCAGCCGCTGGAGAAAGTTCGCGCTCCTGTTTTTACCACCTGACAACTCGGCTCAACACCTCCGCTTCCTGGAGTGGCCCGGCTCGGGTTACGGATCGCAAGTCCGCACTCTACTTGTCTTCCTCCACGGACAGTCCGCCTTCCGAGAGGCAACTCCAACTTGCACACTTCCTTATTTGGGCGGCTTGGCGTCTCTGTACAACACCGAGGGTGTTAGGGTTCGTTCACAATCAAAAAACCTAGGCACAGAGCATATGACGTAACGTAACAGTAGAATATTCACACCACCAAAAAACTTGTGCGAAATTGATTCACAGTCGAAAAGTATGTATTATTTTTAGCCAATGAAATGTTTTGATGAGTCTGACATCAAATGGCAGTAGCGGTAAATTATGTTTTATTATTTTGGTTGTTTTTACACTGTTAAAAAGTATTTTAAAAACATGTTGTGATGTTGTGTTGAAAATGGACAGTGGTTTAAAATAACTGACACTTGTCTAACTTCACATGCTATCCACGTGTGTACTGAAGGTGGTGTTGGATGCAAAGCAGTCCAGTGCTGGAGCACTACAGAAACACAACCTCCTTGTTAACACAGTCAGTCCCAGTGTGCACAACTGTGTACATTACGCACGTGTAGGTAAGTTTTGTTCTGTACTGCGCACTGCGAAGTTCAATAACCAATCATTTTACTTGCGGGTAAAGTTATTCGCTTACAGCGAAACAAGAGTTGTGTCTACTTAAGCACAGCACGCATCATAAAATGTTTGTTTGCAACACATGAAACCGTAAATTAAAGTGGGTATGAAACGGTTAACGCGTCCCATATTAAACGACCTACCGCAGCAGTAAAACATTATTGTTAAAAGCGTATTTGCATGTATACTGACTTTAAGCGACATATTTACATCACAAGACCCATGAACTATGAGGATAATAATATTGTAGTGCTGAGTTGACAGCCTGGTGTGGTGAAAGCCGCGGGATACCCAAAACGTCTTGGCAGTTGTGGTTTCCCACTACCTTCCGGTGTACGGCTGCGTGCCAGTGTTCACCGGTATGAAAAATTACTTCGTATTTGGAGGTTGTTTCTTAGACATACAATGTAGGCTTGCTTCGTTGATATGCCTTCTTCGCTAAACATGTATTGAGTGAGTGGGTTGTCTGCGTATTTATGAGCGGGAATACGCTAACGATACAAAGGTTCTCGTCGTTTTCAGCTTTACGTGAAATGTTTATCCAACAAACGAAAGCCGAAACAACATTTAAATTTATATTCAATCGATCTTTTTAACGACAAGACCATGTAATATATACATATAAAGTCGAAAGAGTTACCTGTGTGGATAAAGCGAGACCAAACCAGTTATGTACAATTAGAGCAGGTGCAACGGCGAAACAAACTTGCTTAGCGAGAATAACTAGCCTGCTCTCTATACCACTTTCTCTTATCGTCTGTTGGGATCAGAGTCCTTTACATCGAGAGTTGTAGCGTAACTGCGTGTTAAGTGAACAATAACCGCTAGACTCGATACGTCTCTTCACAGAGGAGGCGTGGAACAGTCGCTCGTACGGAACGTCTCTTTAGGGACAGGAGAATTTCGCGCGTTGATTTGAGGATAGGCCAGACTTAATTCAGACAAATGTACATTTGAGCTACTTTTACAATCGTTTCATAGTTCATAACACACGCCGTAGATGATTGTCAGCCAATAGTAGAACTGCATGAAAACAAACGCCGGATCACGAGCTACTTTATCACTGGTTACTCATCAGGGCGAAAGCCAATGAACGAACAGTTGAGACTTGGTCTACACAGGACTGTGGAGTCTCTACAAGTATTCCAACTGGTGGCGTAATTTCCTTATCGCTAGGGGCAGTGATATTTCGCGAAAAGCTTTCGAGACAAGATATAGTCCAAAGCACTGTAGGGTCGTCTAGCTTCTTTGATTGGCTAAAAAATGTTCAAGCCCGTGTTAACCGTTTGCACACGAATCACAAAGGTTCAATGTCGGAGTTACTTATTTCTGAGTGGCTTCGTTAAATGCGGACACGACACCAGCAGCCAATGGAGGTATAACAACAACTGAGGTGTGTATATATTATTGAAGTCTACTGTGTGCTCCGATTTTTACGCGAAAAGTCACTGGCCTTACTTATCGCTAATCGTTACTTTTCTAGCCATAAGCTTCTTTTGCGCTCTCTCCAGCTGGATGGCACATGTGCACTGAGTAATTGTAAGAATCCTACCTTTTGAAGAATTTGTATTACTGTGTTACTTTTGTTCGTGCTACTTCAGTCGACTTTACTGAGCTCTTTATTTAAGAAACTACAGTTGATGTAGAGTCTGGAGACACCTGTGGCGGTACTCATGGTCTACATTCTCACGCGACGGGGGACCGGCAACTGTATGGCCTGAGACACTCTAGTCTCGTGTAACCAGAGCCAGCCGGCTGTATCATGGCGTCCCGAGTACACACATGCCCCGTGGCTAGTGGCCGCATGCATGCGCGAGAAGGTAGTTATTTATTTGACTGGGCCAATCTGAATTAAGTTTCTCGAACACTAGAAGTCAGTGATTCGCTGACAGACGCCTAAGACGCGTGACAGTTCAAATCATCGAAGTATCAAATTCGTTCTCAACTAACACGTTTTGGAGAGAAACTAGTCGTGGAGTGTTAAACACGAGATCAGGATGTCAACTCCAGACTTTTGTAGACTTCGTATAAACACGAGAGCAGGATGTCAACTCCAGACTTTTGTAGATTTCGTATGAACACGAGAGCAGGATGTCAACTCCAGACTTTTGTAGATTTCGTATGAACACGAGAACAGGATGTCAACTCCAGACTTTTGGAGACTTCGTATAAACACGAGAGCAGGATGTCAACTCCAGACTTTTGGAGACTTCGTATAAACACGAGAGCAGGATGTCAACTCCAGACTTTTGGAGACTTCGTATAAACACGAGAGCAGGATGTCAACTCCAGACTTTTGGAGACTTCGTATAAACACGAGAGCAGGATGTCAACTCCAGACTTTTGGAGACTTCGTATAAACACGAGAGCAGGATGTCAACTCCAGACTTTTGGAGACTTCGTATAAACACGAGAGCAGGATGTCAACTCCAGACTTTTGGAGACTTCGTATAAACACGAGAGCAGGATGTCAACTCCAGACTTTTGGAGACTTCGTATAAACACGAGAGCAGGATGTCAACTCCAGACTTTTGGAGACTTCGTATAAACACGAGAGCAGGATGCCAACTCCAGACTTTTGGAGACTTCGTATAAACACGAGAGCAGGATGTCAACTCCAGACTTTTGGAGACTTCGTATAAACACTATGATAAGACACAGCAGTTAGAGCTAAAATAACATGCCCAGCATTTACAATGACTTAAGGATTTTTTAAGTAGTATATCAGACCTAAAGAAATAACCACGTGGATATAATACACATTATTATATAATATAAACATATAATATAATAGACGTATTCAAAACCATCCATATAAATCCAATAGGTATAAGTTATTTACGATAGATTTTTATCGGTACAAATTATGGTAGATAACGTAAATAAATTACAAAATACACAAACTTATCCAAGATAGAAAATGTTTTTAAGAAAACCCGTTATTCAGTTTTTGCTGCCCAGTACGTTGTTGCTATAGCACCGTGGTTTTATGTTATTCTGAGGAGTATTTTAAGTCGTTCCATTAAGACTTTATTTAGGAGTAAACGTCACCAAAATCAGTTCGATATTTTCTGGATGATGCGGAAAAACGGACACAGAAAAACATACACACAAAATGAAAGAACAATTTTTATCACAGTAATAATTGTGGCTAACATACCTTATGTGTCACATTTAACAAAACACTTTGAAAAAAACTACATTAATTAGCTTTGTTGTTATAATTTGTACGTGTGAACGATTTCTCTTATAAATAATCATGCATTATTTATGGGGGCACCTGTTTAGAGCTAAAACATTTCAGGACAAGATGTGTTCCAAACCTCTTTAGTTCAGAACCATTTTAGTGATTGGATAATTTGAATTGTTACGCATCTGCTCTGTCTGCCCTGCGAATCACGGACGGTCAGTATCGGAGAAACTTAATTCTGATTGGCTTACTCATGTAACTGACTTCTTTCACACAAATACCAGCGGCAAATAGTCAAATTTAGAGTGAAAGTGTGCACAGAGAATAGTGAATCCAAGCATCTGCGTAAATGTTTTCGCGTAAAACAGGCGGCGCTAATTATTAATAGTATATCTCTTCGGGGAGGGAAATCACTTTCCCTGATAGGGAAAGTATTTTTCTTGTATGAGCCACGGAAAACATTTTATGAGATGGGCAGTTCTCTCGCGTCATTGCTCCCTTCAAAATTTATTCACCCAGTGGCCCCTAGTTATTAGCCGCCCACCTTTCCCATACGATAGAGCGGCATCTGACTGCACCAATCAGAGCTAGGCTACTCTGACACTGGACGCCTGTGATTCGCGGCAAACTCCTGACACGTGTTAGCAATGGAAGCTACTCCACTCACAAAGTTAATCTGAGCCTAAGTGTTGCAATACAACCAGTCGTGAAATGCCATTACCAACGAGCAGGATCGAGTGGAGATTATAAATGTATTGTAGCTGCCACGTTGTAGGCGTGGACGACACAACATGTCTTGCAGTTCAATAAGGACAGAGTCGTGAGCTGAACTGGAGCACTTGAAGCGGCGCCCCAGCAGCCAATCACAGCACAGCTCCCGGAGACAATCGAACCAGACCAGAGCATGCGCAATATCTCCACATATCACGCGCAATCACTTAGCTAACCTACATTCTCACATGGCATGACGTCACGAGGAGTAGCAGCAACCAGGCATTTCCCTTGTGAGCTATCTCATGTGAGGTAAGCTGCAACTGGCTTGGAGCCCAACGTCTTCGTCGGCGAACTGTCATTCGCGGTATTACTACCGCCTTAAATCAATATGATAGTGATATAGATTACAGTAATTTAATAGTGATTATAATAATGAGAAAGAGAGGATTTGGTTACATTTCAGCAGTAATAAGGAGGCGAAATTATGAGTGATAGATCCTCGGACTTGAAAATGATTGCATGTGTCTAACGAGAAGAGAGCAACTCGGAAATATTGATCATGCAGTGTCAGGTGGTCCAATACTGGGTATGCGAGAATATAAATTTATCCGCAACAAAAAGCATGCCTATCTCCACTGGAATATAACAAGCTAAGAATATGACAAGCCAGTTGAACAGCGCCAATAATTATAAAGCACATTTTCACCATCCTATGGCACCAACCGATATCACAGGACTATACTTTGAATAAATTGACATCGACGTACCCAACATGACAAAGAAGGAGTGCTTTTTTAATATCTGTGGCCATGCCTCGTGGCCAGGATGTGATCGCAAAAGAAGCAGAGAAGTTCTCGAAATACGAATATTTGGCCATCGAGATGCAAATAAAATGGCGTATGAAGCCACAGTGTGTCCTGCTGTAATGGGTGCAACAGGGACACTGGACCGGTCCATAGAAACCACCGCGAAGTGCAAGTTTGCTAGAACTACAGCAGGTGGTTGCAATTCTAGGGGAAAAGGCTCGCTAAATGTGTACGTACGGGTGAGTGAAGAGTAAAGAGATTTGGGCGGCTCTTAACATTGAGGTCGTGAGAGCCGACGAGGATGAAGCGAGATGAAGTATGGAGCAGCGTCGGAATGAAAGGGCGGGGGAAACGAGATTTCCCCGAGAAAACTCGCCGACCAGCGGCATCATCCGGCACGATTCCCACATGAGAGAACCCGGGAGTGTCCCTGCCGGGGATTGAACTGGGTTCGCCTTGGTGGAAGGCGAGCGGGCTAACCGCTCAGCCACCGCGGTCCCACGCGGGGAAAGGTACCTCTTAAGTGAAATATAGAGGACGAGACATAAGATATCCTTTCCCATGTCCTTTAAATTCGTGTGACCACCCCTGCCGAGACTAGTAAGGAGTTCTCGCGAGGTCCTTGGTTCATATTACTGTTTGGCCATGGCTCATGAATGTGGCATGTCTGTTGGACCACATTCCTGTGGAAACTAGAGCCTCGTGTCTGGAAAACTGGCGTGACAGTATTTGTATATACTATTCTGTAATACTTATATAATAACCTCTCTATTGACGAGACGCTAAGCCCTAGCCTACTTCAATACTTATATGTAGGATGAGCTGCAGAAGGATAAAAAGAGTAACGGTGATAAGAAGAAGGTGAAAGGCGGAAGTAGAGATTCGTTTTTAGTTATTTCATGGTTTACTGAACACTCAGCCAGGCTCAGTTCCTTATTTCTGCCCATTGGGTTCCTTCCGCTAAGTGTAAACACTGCGCTGTACTTGTCTCAACGACTGATAACGCTGTGTTCGTCAAGAGTCTCTGTTACATAAGCTTGTTCTGGTCCAGTCAGGGTTACTTGAAACTTTTCTCAACACCTGCTAAAGTTCTACTTCCAGGATATTCCTCCGCCTCAAACAAACAAAGCTTTTCCGAGCCAAGAAAACTGCACTAAAGGGACAGCGCACCGCATTCGTTCGTTGTCAGTGTAATAATATTTTGCATAAGAACTATTTCTTGTAGGCATTACCAACACACCTATTTTATCACTGTTTTAATTCATATTAATTATAAAATAAATATTATAATTTATAGATAAAACGTTTAAAAATTAAATTTAACCAACAATTAGGAACTTTAAAGTTAGTACAAGTGCAAAACGCTTGCGAGACTTGACTTAATTAGGAAACACCCAAATACTTGATACCTGGTGTGATTTGGAGAAGGATTGATTCAAAGAGTTTGAAGAAACCGCAAATAGACTATAGTATCGGTCGGGACAAGTTAAAATTCGCGTTTTAAACAAGCCGTAGGCTAGACCACAATGCCCTATGTATTGTCTAGCCTCAGCTTTCTGTTGATTGGCTGCTGCTCCGGCGTTTAGCCAGTATTACCTCAGACTAGGTGGCACGGGATTCGGTGCTTGTTCCCATGTACGTCTGCTATTGGCTCAGAGCTCACCTGGACGTATCTAATAAACTGTGATCCAAACGACAGAGATTTGCATGTTTTTGACATCTAGCTTGTGCTAAAATTAATTCTCGAAATTTTCTGGTCCCTGACTATCGGCTTAGCTGTTGTTGCCGTTATGCTGTAGATTTCCGCGACAACTATCTCAGCATGCAGTTAATGCCGTATGTTCTGTGCAAGGCCGCAGTTTACCTCAGGCACACACAAGCCAAATGGCGTGGCAGTTACTTTGATGTGGGTGAACACGGTCGCTCATTGGCCACACGAAGCCGTGGGAACGGTCCTCGAGTCTTATTGGATATTGCTCGTTATGGAACGTGCCCTACTGGTCAGGCTGTGGCCTGGCAAGTTAGTGTAGAGGAGCTGATTGGCGAACGACGTTACTGACCAGTGACGCCATTTTCCTGGCAAGTGCGGTTGGAGTTCACTGTACGAGCGTCTGTTTCGCCCCTGTACACTTTCTCTTCTTACTGCGGGACCGGCCACACAAAATATAGAGTTTTACATGCTAAATTATTTTAGGCGTATCTCAACCACATTTCACGATATCGCTTTCAAACAAAACAAAACTTTGTGTCCTTTGAAGAGAACCATGTTACAAGATAACCATGTTACAAGAGAGCAAGTACGAGTACATTAACCCCTTTACGTACACTTTAATTTTTTGTTCCAGGTGTTGCAAAAGAAGAAATGTTTGAGTGAAAAGTACTTGCAAATTGCTTATGACAACTGACATTACGGAACCTAAGGAAATAGTTTCAGTAGATCCATAGCACAAGAAGCAATCAGTTATAACATAGTTTGTATGTCAACAGCAGCCAATAGCGTTGCCCAGGGAGAGACGCTGTTCTTATTGGTGATAGCTTCCGGACTTGTACAACACCGACCATGATTTCACCTGTCCTGTGACATGCCAGATGTGAACGCATATATGCTCGGAATAAAATCTTAACTCTTTCAGACCCACTTTAATTTACGGTCTCGGGTGTTGCAAACAAAAAAAATTATGACCCGTGCTGTACTTAAGTCGACAAAACACTTGTTTCGTTGTCACAGCGAATGAGCTGTAGGCTATATGTCCGGCTTCAATGACATGAACCAGTTATGACCTAAACCAGTAAGACGGTTTGCGAATAATTTACCCACAGGTAAGATCATTGGTCATTGCGCTCCGTAGTGTGCATTACAAACAAACAATTACCTGCACCCGCTTAATGTACACCTTGTGTACATTGATTCTGAATAGGTTAAGGGGTCAATAACGGTTTTTTTTTAGTATTAATCTTAACATTTTAATTTATCCGCAATTTTCGGAGTACATATTAAGAATTTTACAAACAAATTCTTATATCAACGTGAATGGACACCCGAATTTCGCGAAAAGATTCCCACACATTCTATATTTCAAAACCCTACGGGCATACCAGCTAAGGTGTTTTGAAATACAACTGGTAATGATATCTTCTGGCGAAAGTCGGGTGTCGCTAGCAATGTATTCTGGGCAGAGATGCACAAAGTGTTTTCCGTTTGAAAGCGATATATGAAAGGTTGCAGAGGCATACCTTACGTAATATGTAAAACACTATCCTTTGACAAGCCGGTCGCGCACTACGAAGAGGCCTTAAGAATACAGAGGTGAAACGTCCTCTTATACTGCAAACTCCAACCACAGGCCAGCAAAATGACGTCACTAGCCAGCCGGTAGCCCAGCCAATAGGAGATGTTTCGCGGGGTGCGGCAGCCAATCAGCAACAACGTCAGTTCCCAACGCGAGTGAGTGAAACCTCTTAGCATCGAGGTGTTGAGAGCCGACGTTCCCAAAGCCTCACACAGCCAGAGAATGGGCCATTTAGTCTCTGTATACTTAGCTGCTCTGTGGCATTATTACTTTGAGACAGGCGACATTACATTGTCCCATACATATCCAAGCACTATCAGTGATGTGATTGGCAGCCGACCTTTATGCGAAGTCCTTTACGCGTGCGGCTGGGTTACAGGCAACGGGTCACGCTGCTCATGACATTTTATTGTTCTCTAAAAGAGTTCTTCGGAGCCCACTCCACAAATTGTCGGCTAGTGACCGAAGTTAAATCCGAGTACAACTTACAGTTTAGTCTGTTTCCAAACGATAAAGCAATTTTTGCTGGTCTCTGATCAGATGCTTAAGTACTTCAAAACAGTTTTAAAATTTACATGTTTTTCCACCGTGCCTCATTGAGCTTTGCTTTTGCTATTAGTTTGAAAATCTAGGTAGTGATTGTACAACATATTTAACAGTTAATATATAAGAGGACCGCTGCCGAACCTCGTGTGAACTGGCCACAGTGAAAGAGAAACCAGTCGCGTAGTCGGCTGTGAGAGGAGAAAATAGCCCTTACTGACACAGCCGGTGTCCGCTGGCCTACAAAACATCCGCCGTGAAATAAAAACTGACGGGCGGTGGGGGAACAATTGTGAAGAAATGGGGCGATACGTGGCGAAGAAACTGTTAGTGAGAAAGCAGTGAAAGTGGTCGCTTCGGTCGAGAGAGATTCCGTAGCGGGCTTTCTGAATACACAGGCGGAGCCCGCTGCAGCCTAGTCATCCTTCCTTCCGCATGTCGTTCACCTCACACGGCTGGAGCAGGGGCATCTGTACTACTGTGTGCTTCAGACTATTACAGGACATGTTAATCCTTTAATTCCCACTTTAATTTATGGTTTATAGTGTTGCAAATAAGTAGTTATTTGTTGCGGGCTATACTAACAGAACTGACAAAGATCTTGTTTCGTTATCACAACCAACAAGGTGTGGCCTTTGTGTTCAGTGATTCGTAGGAACAGGAAAATTTCGCTAATTGAATTGAGGACAAGCTATACTTCAAACACGCATATTTCTGTTACTTCAGCTATCGACTCGTAGTTAAGAACACCCGAATTTCGCATAAAGATTTCACGACCAGTCGTATTTCATAACACATTAGCTGAACTCTACTTTCGTGATTGAATGATTACCATGTTACGCGCCTTAGGTTTCTGACAGCGAATCACAGACGTAAAGTATCGGAGTTACCTAATTCTGATTGGCCAGTCTAGTAATAAAATATATTCTCACAGATTCACATAGCCAATAAGCAAAATAAAGCTGATGGTATGCCCGCTGAATATTGAAAGCTCGCGTGCGTGGAAATATTCTGGTGAAATTCTGTTGTACCTACTCGCAGTAGATTAGACACGCCGTAGACGACTCTGGACCAATAGCAGACCTGCACGGAAACAAGCGCCCAATCCCGTGCTGCCTGGTCAAGGATACAACTGTCTACTCACTAAGGCTGCTTCACGCAGGACTTTGTGTGTTAGAGCAGTAAAACAATACAGTTTGAATACTGAATAACTGAACTGCATTCGTAGGAGGAACTGCAGCTATCGGCAGAGACCTGCGAAATTAGCGATGTCCTTTGGAAACAGACTAAATTGCAATTAGTTGTACTCTCATTTGACTTCTGTCATTATCTGACAATTCGTGTAGCACGCTCTGAAGGACTCTTTCAGAAAATAATTAAGTTACGTGAGTAGAGTGACTAGTCGCCTGCAGCCCAGTAGCACACGTGACGTACTTCTCATAAAGGTTGACTGTCAATCAAATGATGGATTGTTCTCGGATATGTATGGGGCAATGGAATGTAGCCAGTCTCGTAATAGTAACGCCACAGAATAGGGCACGTATACAGAAACGAAGTGGTGTGGAGGTTCCTTTGTTGTGGGCGTACCATTTCTCTGGCTGTGTGAGGCTTTGTGAACGGGCATTGCCTCAGACTGTCTACCACATTTTATGAAAGGTTCCCTATGGACTGGGTTTCCCAGCCGGGTCATTCCAGTATTTTCGAAAGTGGGAATCGTGCAGGACGATGCCGCTTGTTGGCGGGTTTTCTCGGGGATCTCCCGTCTCCCTCGCCTTTGCATTCCATTCTCACCTCATTTCACCCTCATCGGCTGTCAAGACCTCGATGTTAAGAGCCGCCTACATCTCTCCTCTCAACTTAACCCTATTGCCTGTGTGCCGACTTGTGAGTAGATACGGAGCGTCTATCAAAGTGGATTGGAGTAGAGATGTGGGCGGCTCTTAACATCGAGGTTGTGAGAGCCGATGAGGGTGAAGCGAGGTGAGTATGGAGCAGCGTCGGAATGCGAAAAGGGAGATCTTCGAGAAGACCCGTCGACCGTCGGCATAGTCCGGCACGACCCCCACTTGCGAAAATCCGGCAGCCCGTCGGGAATCAAACCCGCTTCGCCATTGTGGGAGGCGAGCTCTCTAGCCACTGCGTCACCGCGGCCCCTGTGCTGATTGGTGAGGAGCGTTCTAACATATTGCTGGCCAGTGGCGTCATTTTGCTGGCATGTGAAGCTGGAGTTGGCAATGAAAGCGGCTATTTAGCCACTTGTATTCTTACTTCGGTACTCTGCGGTGTCAGTCAGATGTGATCGGGAGCTTCCAACAAACTGCAGTCACTTTTAGATAAAGAATGTCTTGTCGCAGCACCGACGTCGGAGGTAGCAGTGGCCCACGGCTAGGGAGGTACTCTGGTGGCCTGAGCTCCGTACGTGTACCCAGGATCTACGTTCTCTGCCCTGGCCCACTGCCTCGTCAGCCAGGACCGAACTGCGTAGTCCAGGGGATAGGCGTGATGTGGCTGCTAGGAGCTCCGCGACAGGAAGACCGACTACACAGAAGCCAATCTGCTGTGTCCCGCCACGATGGCGCTGGCTCCTCGGCCAATCAGAGGCGAGCCTGTTGAACTTCGCCAATCAAACACAAGGCCCGTCCCACGCCAGCACGCGGCCAACCTGTACACCGTCGCGCAACAGACAAGGAAACTACACAGATACGAACCGTTCGTTTGCACGTTTGTTACTGGCCAACAGTTTCCCCGGGAGGTGTCTGTGAAGTGGGTTCCAATTGCAAAAGTGACACAGATATGTATCTGCATTGTAGACTGTTCTGAAATGTATCCTCACTAGTGATTGGTCGCAAGACGTCCAGTTAGTATCGGTTACACTGTCGTCATTGAGTCCTGCTGCGTGCACACACACGCAATGTACAGCACTCGTACACTCAGATTAATAATAATATTTTTCATGGGAACTATTTCTTACGAGGCTTTACCAGCACACCTATTTCCCCTCTGGTTTTATTACTATAAATGATATATGAAATATTATAATTTATAGATCAGATATAAGTAATAGTTCAATATAACAAAAAATTAAGATACTTTAATGATAACACACGTAGAAAACGCTTGTGATATATGGATGGAATATTAAAGAAACAACCAAACACGTCATAGACAGTTTATTTTTCAAATGTTTGATTAAAAAATTGTGAAGATATCGCGAATAGACTGTATCTCCCGTGCAAGGATACAGGGTGATTANCTCACTCAACCTTTAGACAAGGTTCAGGCGTGACCGAGTCAGGCGGCCCGCGTGTCTGACCCCTTTCAGAAGGTCGTGGGTTCGACTCCAGGCCAGCCTCACCTACCAGGTTTTAGTACTTTCCTCAGTGGTTTCGCGCCCCCTTCTCCCGCTGGTGTTAGTGCGGTTCCACGATCACCTACTTACAGTTTCGCCACCCCTCCTTGTAAAAACTTTGTATGAAAATAATTGTCATTTTACACTGACGACAAAATTTATCTTCCTCAAATTACGTGTGATGTCGTTTCCAGCATGTTTGCTAATTTTCATTTCAAAGTCACAATTATTCTGCTTTCGGAGCACTTAGATAATGAAAACTATCTCTCCTACATACACGAAATTGTTTACATTTAATTGAATTAAGTTAGCTCCCGTAGTACATATTGGTAGCACAGAAAGACGATAACGTTTATAAGATTTCTGCACTCGAGGAAACTGTTTGCATAGTTTTGACACAGAGTAGTTAGCAATACAGAGGTGAAACTGCAACCTACGCGGTAAACTACAGCCACACACGCGAGGGAAATGACGTCACTAGCTAGCAACATGTCGGAACGCCGTTCGATAGTTAGCGCCAAGAAACTTACTGCCAGTCGGCACGCCAGCCAATAGGGAACATGCAGTCAGGCAGAGCCTCGTGCAGCCAATCAGAGACGTGTACGCTTACATTAAAGGAACCGCCACGACATTTCGTCTCTCTGTTCTTATCTATTCTTTGGTTTTGTTAAGTAGCTTTTCTTGAATTCTTGTAAAATAACTTAAGCTAACCGAATCTTAACACGAATTTAAAAACTAAATTTTTTTTTAGATTTAATTGTTTAGTTTTGTTGTAAATTGTTTGGGTGATATTATTATTTATGATTTGTAGAAGCAGACAATTGTGAGTTTGGCAACTGGTTGTACAGAAGCTTTCGCCTCTTCTGATTAATGTTACTTGCTGGAAACGACACTGCATGTAATTAACACTAATTGAACAAAACTACCACACGTATAATATAACGGCTGTTATTTTCTGCTCGGCCTTTGATAGGCGTAGGCCGGGCACGTGACCTGTACGACAGAGTTTGAACTAGTATTTTATAAAGTACGTTAGTGAATGTTCCTCGAAACATTTCCCTACAAGGATCGCACAGCCCAGACTACTAGGTGCATCCTGATAACTGCAAACGTTGATTTGGAGCTTTTCATTGCAGCCAAGAACAGCAATTTCATACTGACGTATCTACATAAATTTAATTTTGAATTTAGGCTAAATTTATATAAGCGAGTACATATACTTCCGCCCATACAGTTACAAGTTTCACAGCTAAATGCCATAAAGCTGCACATTGCGGGTCTCAAACACAGCACGCCTGTTCAGTAACACCTTTAGAGGCGACGAGGCGTACTTTGAGTGTACCTGGGTCGCCCTTAGCGTCCCTACTTTTCACACTTATTGCATCCGGTTCACGTTTAACTGTTTTGAAATCAACAGCTAAATTTGTTTTCTACATAATCACTGAATTATAAGCTCGTGTAGGCTGGCCACTGTTAATTGAACACTTTTAAAGTCACCGTTAAAAAAAAAAGTACCTGCACGTGTTTGAACGTAAGCACAGAATGAAATACTCGTGGCAAAGTTGTCAGTGATTCATCAAATTTATATATCCTATTACTGTCGAATGAAAAGTGTGGTATTTATATTTGTACACATTGAATTTATATAGTTTACTTTCTGTTAATTTTACGCACTTAATCCTTTCAGGCCCGATTCAATGTATGGTTTGAGGTGTTGCAAATGAAATAATTTTTGAGGCATACTCTACTTAAGCATAACCAGTAGGTGTTTCATTATCACAGCCAATGAGGCGTAGAGTAGCCTTTTATGCTGTAGTGATACGAACGAGTCACATCCTAGAACATTAGTAAAGTTTACGAATAAATTACCACACGCATTACCATTGGTCACAAAGCTTTTAGTGTACAGCACTGGCCAAATATAACCTCCGTCTGTATTGTGTTCACAGTTGTGCACAGTGGGTTTGAATCGGTTAAGAGTGAGAACTTACATATTAGTACGACCTGCTGTTTGCCCGCGTGAACATTCTACTACTAGTTGTACTCCAAAACACGTTAGCACAGCACCAGTATCGCGGTTCGATTGTTTTAACTTCCTCGCGTCTTAAGTGTCTGCCAGCCAATCACTGACGTTCAGTATCGGGGTAACTTTATTCTGATTGGCCCAGTCGAGTAGGAAATGTCTTCTCACGCAGACACGCGGCCAATAACCAAAATAAATTTGCAAGCTTGCACGTAAGAAGTTAAACGTTTAACTTGAGCATACATGTTTTCGCGTAAAACAGGTAGCCGTACCTATTAGTATAGGTGGTTCACGGTAACGTGAGCACTTTTGAGGATCATGCTTATCCTTCCACCACTTTTTAAACTAAATGTTGCCATGTAAGTTATAAACACTGTCTACATATTTCACCGGACTCGAACGTTAATGGCTAAGACTACAATAAAACATATATATTCGCTATTACTTCCAATGAGAGGGCATAAAACAGTGCTCACTTTGTCGTGAATAGGCTTTAAATATTTACGCTCCAAACAATTCAATAGTATTTCTACTTGATAAATGCAGGAAAAGCGTGAGATGATCCACGTCAACCTTAATTTTATACACGTCAGTAGTATACGTAACAAGGAGGATAGTATATATAACACAGTTTCTGAAGTGTTCGTTTAGCCGCGAACATGCACTACGTATGCGTGTGTACACTCACCTGAGTATGTGTGTGAGAGGAGGTGTGCGCTGCAGCTGGCGACACCGGCACCACATTCAGTAAAACTCCCGTCCCGGCCGCGGCACTTGCTTATATAGCCCGGCCACAGGCGCCGCCCAGGAGAAAGGCGAGGCAGTGCTCCAGAGGCGCCCCACTCCCACTACTTGCCACGCTCCTACCGCCGTCTCAGCACTGCGCAACACACTCTACGTACTTAAGGCGGACCTCTCGACCATTCGTATTTCTACCTAGTTTGTGCTTTTAAAAAATTAATTCGCACCAAATATCCCTATATCCAACTAGCTATTGACATTACACTGCAGGGGCCGCGGTGGCTGAGCGGCTAGCCTGCTCGCCTTCCACCAAGGCCAACCGGGTTCAATCCCCGGCTGGGTCACTCGCATGTGGGAATCGTGCTGGACGATGCCGCTGGTCGGTGGGTTTTCTCGGGGAACTCCCGTTTCCCCGTTCTTGCATTCCGGCGCTGCTCCATACTCACCCAGTTTAACTCTCATCGGCTCTCAAAACCTCGCTGTTGAGAGCCGCCTACATCACTTCACTCAATCACTCCCCCTACACTGCAGTAAGAGCAAGACAGGGGAACTATGAACTCATAATTACGTCACAGTTTTATTCCTAACATAATTGGGTCAAATAAATATTTTGACACAAATAGGCCTACGAGTTCTACAGTTAAGTCATTATGTATGTACTACAGTGTAAGGTCATAGCTGGTTGGGTAAAAGGCTACTTTCGAAATGTTCTCTTTAAAAGAAATATAAACAAGCTAAACAAACTCATATAATCCAATACCAAGGGGGAAGGGGGGGAGGTTCCCTATAAGAATACAGACGTGATGTCGTCGCTTGAAGTCCAGCGGCGCATGCCAGAGACATGGCGGCACGGGCGAGGCTACACCGGCGCCAATGAGCGCTTTCAACTCACTTAGCCGGCAGCCAGACCAACTGGGAGTATTTAGCGGTAGGCAGTGGCCGATCAGATACGAGGATCTCGCGCATCATGCCAGCGAATGGTAACGTCTACATCAACCACGCCATATTGGTTCTCAAGTAGGGCGGTGCTGCACGGAGGTCTGAGGGCAAATCCACTGTATTGCTATTGATTCCAAAACAGGAGTAAAGCAGGAAGTTGACACCCCAGGCTGAAACATTGCCAGAATAAGGCAACAGTAGAGCGGCCAGGAAGGATATTCTCCAAACGAAAATTATAAGCAGTGATATAACAAAAAATTATATTTTCAAGTGTGTTACTTCTCGAAATGCGTATCACCAGAGTGATATAAACTTCTAAGAGACATCTGCGGTCATTTGGAAATGTTACTGACAACTCTACCGATGTAAATTGCTTCACGGCCGGTGCTAGGAGTAAGTTATGCAAGGTATGCAAGACGAGGTGTGCAACCCGGATGTTATCTGGTTCATTGAACAAGAGGTATTTAACTTTCCTACTTGGTATGCCATTCTAATCCATAGCTTTAAATTCTGTGTACTCAAAAAAAATATATATATACATACACATAATAGACAGATAAATAGAGCAGCGTCCATTATTATTATTACCAGATACTAGATAGCAAATAATGAGAAACATAAATGTCGGAATTGTTAGAAACGATAGTTGTGTGAAATATAATTTATTTGAACCATCATCATTAGCAGGCGTCCTAAGGTTGTGTATTATCATCAGTAGAAGTTAATGAATTTCACACATCCATCCAGTAGCAGGTCGGACTTCAAGGACGTAGTGTGTAGTGTAGTGCTTCTACTGTATGATTGGGCCGCAGTTGTTGCCACACGCCTTTAACTACTCTTCAGCCCGTAATGTGGAGTGGAGATATTTGTGCGGCTCTTAACATCGAGCCTGGTTCGCCTTGGTGGGAGGCGAGTAGTCTGACCACTACACCACCGCGTCCCCCGTATTCGTAAATAGTGTTAGCCGGCTTTGATGCCAGCCATCTGTGAATATTTGGCAGGTGATGACATCGTCCGTCTTTATTAAAAAGGAAAGCCACGTTATTAACCCTTCTACATATTATCCATGTTGCGGAAGAGGTGTAATCATTGTCGGTGCTGTACAAGCCTAGAAGGTAGTACCATCACATATAGCTAAAGACAGGTGTTTTCGCGAAAAGATTTCAAGACCAGTTGTACTCCAACACAGTTTTGTTCTTATCCACTTTCGTGGTTGGGTGGTCTTAAATGTCACGTGCCTTAGTTGTCTACCCGCGAACCATGGACGTTCATTATCGTAGTACTTCATTCTGATTGGTCCAGTCAAACAAGAACATGTCTTCTCACGTAGACACACGGCCAATAACCAAAGGAAGTTGTGGTTGTGGACGTAGGATGTTGAAGTCTATCATGACCATAAATATTCTCGTGAAAATTACCTATCCCTGTATATAGCGCCTCCCCTGAGCAATGCTATTGGTCGCAGCTGACACGTCAAATATCTTGTAATTGGTTGTTTATTGAGCCATGGATCTACTGAAACACTTTCCATAGGTCCAAAGTGTCACTTGCTATAGGAAATCCGCAAGTACTTTTCACGCCGAAAATTTCTTCTTTTGTAGCAAATGAAACAATTAACTAAAGTGTACCTCATGCGGTTTTAACCGACAACTGGCTGCTAGTTACCTTGGTGGATGATAGGAGAAGGGAGGGGTTGATTCGCAATATGTTTTGTTGCATGTTTATTGTTGTCAGAGTCTTCTACAACGTGCCGAGTAAGTCGTTGTCAAAGTACATGAACTTCCTGAAGCGCCGCTTGTGCAATGAGAAGAAATTAATTGTTTGTATAGGGCAATAAAATAATTAGTGGTTGAAAACAAATTATTTTGTTGTTCTTACTTGATTGCCCCAAAATGTAATATGTAATTGGTTCAATTTTTTTTTTTTCGCTCTACGTACATTGAACAGTTTTCTCGATGTAAAAAAACAGTTGAAGCATGACCGAGTCCCGAACCCGAACCATTTGTATACGAGCTACGACCTGGGAACTTCAGCTGAAGTGGCTTCTGTTGAAATGGGAGTTTTACAGCTTTGCCTTTTAGTTTGACTTTGAAAAAGTTTTATTTTGATTTTTTTTACTATTATTAACCCGCTAGGTAACACATTGATTTCTGAGTTCAAGTGATGCAATCAGTTATTTCTAGGTACTCGCTGTACTCGTGCTCAGCGCTGATATTACGACTGATGCCTCGCTGTGTACAGCACAATCCATAAGCATCACTCATATGCAGCGTGTACAGGATCATGGACACAGTGAGTGATAGAGTGAGGCATCGATAAATGCACTAACACACACCGTTACTATCTTAGTTGTCGCAAAAATTGTAAACAAACCCTCGAGCTGGATTTTGAACGAAGGCTCTCAAATGAGTGGCCAAACTATTACATAGAGTCTGTCAACTAAATACTTTGTGGCAGTCTAACTTATTGTTGGCCCAAGGCAGAGGTTTTGTTTATTCAAGCTCGTATTTTGTTAGATGAAACAAATACATTTTTTGTTATTCAAGTTTTGTTTATTCAATAAAATATTTGGTTAGGGATACTAAATATATGTTTGGAAATAAACATAAAAGTATTTTGTTGTCTGGGGAAAACTTTCTCTCGGAGAGCCAAGATTGTTCCGCTGCCTTTACACGTCTTTGTCCATTGAGTTTGCGACACCCAGGGGTCGAGCGCTTGCCTCTCGCCAAGGCACACCGGGTTCCATCCCCGGCGGAGTCGCTCCCGGATATTCACACGTGGGGATCGTGCCGGGCGATGATGCCGCTGGTCGGCGGGTTTTCTCGGGGATGTCCCATTTCCCCAGCCATTTCATTCTGGCGTTGCTCTATATTCACCTCGCTTCTCCTTCACCGGCTCTCAAACCCTCGCTGTTAAGAGCCGCCCAAGTCTCTTCACTCACTCGGTATGTTGTGACCGCAGACTGAACTGCAAGACACTGTATGCTAGTCTGACTTCCGTCACTGGACCACGCCTTGTGTGCTACGCCCCAAAAACTTTTTTAGCCAATAGTAAATGCTCAGTGGTTGAGCAGTGCTTCTCCAGCACAGCGATCACGCATGTGAACGATGCTAATGTGTTGCTAGTAGCCAATGAAATCACGAATTGCGTTCAGGTAGTGAAGTCTAACATGTTACTAAATAACAAATAGACACGCAGAAATTCGGTAACAAGCTATACTGCACAATACTTTGTATGCTAGGGCCTCAGTTAGTAGTATCGATGGTTGGTCCAGTTTAACAGCATACATGGTAACATGGGAGCAAAGTGTGAATATGAGGTTGACAGTCTCACTGGCTGTGTTCCAACACTGAACTGCTCACCTGCCAACACGACCAGCAAAAACCACGTGGATGGGATTTGAGGTTAGAACACTGTTTGGTAAACAAGTGCTTTGACATTTTGGTATACTTCCTATAACCAAATTGTAGTGAATACAGTTTGATTAAATTCAAATTGGCAAAGTATTTTATTCACACAAACGTGATTATCTTTAGAAAATTAAGATTTAAGCAATCATGTTTGTCACTGATGACCATGTGACTGACAGTTGTGTTGTGTTGGGGTAGGTCAATGTTGGGTACATGCGCAGAAGACAAAGCATCGGTCTTCCTCATCTATAGTCTATGCATGGTATTCTGTGCTGGTTTTTTTCTTGCAGGTTCGTAACTAGTAAACAACCGCCTGGGGAATTTCTAACACGCTGTGTTGCAATAGAAGCCGGTACTCAAATGTACATGTGGTTGAATTTCAAATTCTCCTCAGATCAATTGAGAAATTTCCGGGTCTTTAATAATAACGTGAATTCCACAAGCATCTACTAAGTGATAAGGCACATTGTTTTCCGCGAGAAGATTTCACTGCCAGTTGTACTGCAAAACACGTTAGTTCATAACTAATATCGCTGTTGGATTATATTAACTCGCATGTGTCTTCAGTGTCTGTTAACCAATTACGGACGTTCAGTTTTAGGGGAACTTTATTCTGATTGGCCCAGTCAAGCAGAAAACGTCTTCTCACACAGACACGCGGCCAATAACCAAATGAGATTTGCAAGCACGCACGTATGAAGTTTAAGTCTAGCTTCAGCAATATATTTTTTTTTTTTCGGGAAAATCAGGTGGGCCTACTAATTGGTCTTTAATTTAGACAAACGTTTGGAGACCTTTATTAAAAGGATTGGAATTGCATTGTAAATGGCTTATTAAGGTCCCCCTGTGTTATTCCTGAAGGGTTATCATGGGACGACTTACAAACTAACTTATGACCTAACTTAAACTAACACCCATGCCTTAGCTGGGACTCTAACCCAGGACCTCCCGCACCGCATATTGGCGGCGCACCAACCGACTGCGCCACGGGAGGTCGACTCTACACCAAACATATCCTCATTAACCAGCGTGTCGCGCAGACGAGACACGTCGCTCAGTCACAAAGTATAGACTATTCACGGTAAAGTGAGCACTTTTGAAAGCCCTCTCATTTGGAATAATAGTCAATAAATATAGTTTATTTTACCCTTAGACGTTAACATCATATTGCTGTGGAATATATATACACTTTGTTTATTACTTACACGGCAATATTTATTTAAAAAGGTTGTCAAAGTACAAAAAGTGGCGGAAATGAAAAGTAACTAGGGCCTCAAAAGTGCTAACTTCACCGTGAACTGCCTATAGGAAAGTACACACAGACAAACCGGCGTGGCGGTTACTTTTACGTAATGTTACCCTTCCTCCGATTGGCTGCGCGAAGCTCTGAAGACGGGTGTTGTGCCTGATTGGCTACTGCGTGCTGCGAAATGTTCCTTATTGGCTGGGCTGCCGCCTGGCGGGTAGAGTACCAGGCGCTGATTGGAGAACGGCGTTCCGACTTTCTGCTGGCGTGTGCAGGTGGACTCCGCGGTATAAGTGTATGTTCCACCTCTATGCAGTCTCTTCGCTGTGTCTTCACACTTTGTGAATCAAACCTGTGAAAAAATATCCCCATGCACGACGTGCTTGATTGTTTTCTAAATAAGTCGTGTATCACACGCCTTTTATATGTACTTTTTTAACGTTAAAGTTTATTGTTTTTGTGTAAATTAGACTTATACCTTTATTTCATCTATAATATATAACATCTCATTTGTGGCTAATGTTAACAAATACAGGGAGAAAATAGGTATGTTGGCAATGCTTAGTAAGAAATAGTTCTCATGCAAAATATTATTAAACCGAGTGCGCACGAATGTGGCGCGTTATCCCTTTGGTGTATTTTTATAGACTAGGTTAAGCTTTGTTTGCATGAGGCGGAGGGATCTCCCGGAAGTAGAACTTTAGCAAAGCTTAAGAAAATTTGTAAGTAACCATGAATGGGCAATATTCTGAGGTGCTGTGTGGCTCAGTCATGCAGTTCCACGAGCCGCCAGCAGTTTCGCAAGACGTGCTGTCGCAGAAAGCCCCGCCCCCGACAGCCGGCATTCATGCAGCAGGAATTTCGCGACCATGGTGCGATCTAGGTCGCAGATAACGCCGGCTATCCCACATTACCCGCCCGAACGCGAGCGTTCTCGTGAACAACACACCTCCTCCCAGCATCTGCATTGCAATCTCGAGGGAAAATTATTTACTACTGATCTGCTGGTCACTCGTAATAGTTCTCACATGTCAGAGTGCGTGCCGTTGACGTGATATTGATTCTCCTGAGTTTGACTGAGCTGCGTGGAGTGCGCCGTCGTAACATTACGACAATCACATTATCTGAAGACATGAGCGAATAAACATTACTTCGCCAGNTATTATCTGAAGACATGAGCGAATAAACATTACTTCGCCAGCAGTTCTCATAAGGTTCTCTCAAACGTAATAATGCGTCAGTGACTCTCGAAGTGTAAATTACTCAAATAAACAGGACGAGTTGTACAATATGGTAAGCAGGAAAGGACGCATGATTGGGACACTTTCAGCTCACCAGTAATGAACGTTGTACAGTGTAGTAGGCGTGTNGTAAGCAGGAAAGGACGCATGATTGGGACACTTTCAGCTCACCAGTAATGAACGTTGTACAGTGTAGTAGGCGTGTCCAGTGTTGTGTGAACCAGTAGGAGAGTTGTAAATGGGAGTGGACAGACCAGACGGCCACGCAGTCGTGAATATAGGTGAATCACTTCTAGCTTCACTTAATAGTCAGTAAATCGGTACTACATTCAAAGTGTTATAGGTAAGTGTAGAAAAAATACCGCGAATTAATTCTAGGTCATGGTAGATGTCAAACACAAATACATTTCTGTTATGTTTGCAATTGTATTACAGTTTATTAGACACACCCAGGTGAACACTGAACCAATAACAGACATGCAAGGGAACAAGCACTGAATCCCGTGTCACCTTGAAAAAGAGGAAGGGGGGGTCATTCTTATAAAATTTTCCGCCTGCCTGCTACGTACAACCGGCCTAGAAAAAAGGTCTAAAACCTTTACTATCCAGGCCCGTACTTTCGCAAATTCTTGCGAAATGATAAGCAACTACGTAAAGCAGATGTCCTACATTTTGATGCGGAACCACCACGTAGTTTGCCTAAGCTGCCCTGGGAAAGGCAGCCTTGGTGGCCGGTCAAGTTGGGTAAGCGCCGACAATGAAGACGCGGTGGATGGTCATCACGTCACGCACAGAGCGATACTGCCGGCGCGACGAAGAGTCTCCAAGCCCACCGCCTAGAAGCGCTAGTGTCGCCGTGATGTGTTGGAGCGCTGTCATGTGGAACCACCACGTAGTTTGCCTAAGCTGCCCTGGGCAAGGCAGCCTTGGTGGCCGGTCAAGTTAAGTCATCGCCGACGACAGTGAAGACTTGGTGGATGGTCGTCACGTCACACACAGAGCGATACTGCCGGCGCGACGAAGAGTCTCCAAGTCCACCGCCTAGCAGCGCTAGTGTCGCCATGATGTGTTGGAGCGCTGTCATGCAGAAACACGACGTAGTTTTCCTAAGCTGCCCTGGGCAAGGTAGCCTTGGTTGCTGTTCAAGTTGGGTAAGCGCCTACAATGAAGACGCAGTGGATGGTCATCACGTCACGCACAGAGCGATACTGCCAGTGCGACGAAGAGTATTCAAGGCCACCACCTAGCAGCGCTAGTGTCGCCGTGACGTGTTGGAGCGCTGTCATGCGGAAACACGACGTAGTTTTCCTAAGCTGCCCTGGGCAAGGCAGCCATGGTGGCCGGCCAAGTCGGGTAAGCGCCGACAATAAAGACGTGGTGGATGGTCTTCACATCACACATAGAGCGATACTGCCGGCGCGACGAAGAGTCTCCAAGCCCACCGCCTAGCAGCACTAGTGTCGCCGTGATGTGTTGGAGCGCTGTCATGCGGAAAAACCACGTAGTTTGCCTAAGCTGCCCTGGGCAAGGCAGCCTTGGTGGCCGGTCAAGTTGGGGCATCGCCGACGACAGTGAAGACGTGGTGGATGGTCATCACGTCACGCACAGAGCGATACTGCCGGCAAGACGAAGAGTCTCCAAGTCCACCGCCTAGCAGCGCTAGTGTCGCCGTGATGTGTTGGAGCGCTGTCGTACGGTTACACCACATAGTTTTCCTAAGCTGCCCTGGGCAAGGCAGCCTTGGTGGCCGGTCAAGTTGTGGCATCGCCGACGACAGTGAAGACGTGGTGGATGGTCGTCACGTCATGCACAGAGCGATACTGCTGGCGCGACGAAGAGTCTCTAAGTCCACCGCCTAGCAGCGCTAGTGTCGCCGTGACGTGTTGGAGCGCTGTCGTACGGTTACACCATGTAGTTTTCCTAAGCTGCCCTGGGCAAGGCAGCCATGGTGGTCGGTCAAGTTGGGGCAGTGCCGACAGTGAAGATGTGGTGGATGGTCGTCACGTCACGCACAGAGCGTTACTGCCGGCGCGACGAAGAGTCTCATTTGCCCACCTCTTAGCAGTGCTAGTGTCGCCGTGACGTGTTGGAGCACTGTCATGCGGAACCACCACGTAGTTTGCCTAAGCTGCCCTGGGCAAGGCAGCCTTGGTGGCCGGTCAAGTTGGGTAAGCGCCGACGACAGTGAAGACATGGTGGTTGGTCGTCATGTCATGCACAGAGCAATACTGCCGGCGTGACGAAGAGTCTCCAAGCCCACCGCTTAGCAGCGCTAGTGTCGCAGTGACATGTTGGAGCGCTGTCATGCGGAACCACCACGTAGTTTGCCTAAGCTGCCCTGGGCAAGGCAGCCTTGGTGGCCGGTCAAGTTGGGGCATCGCCGACGACAGTGAAGACATGGTGGTTGGTCGTCACATCACACACAGAGCGATACTGCCGGCGCGACGAAGAGTCCCCAAGCCCACCGTTTAGCAGCGCTAGTGTCGCCGTGACGTGTTGGTGAGCAGTCGTACGGTTACACCACGTAGTTTTCCTAAGCTGCCCTGGGCAAGGCAGCCATGGTGGCC
Source organism: Clitarchus hookeri (assembly GCA_002778355.1). NCBI lineage: Eukaryota > Metazoa > Arthropoda > Insecta > Phasmatodea > Phasmatidae > Clitarchus > Clitarchus hookeri. The sequence continues at coordinate 173,636 of NQII01004570.1, forward strand.
GGTCAAGTTGGGGCAGTGCCGACAGTGAAGATGTGGTGGATGGTCGTCACGTCACGTACAGAGCGATACTGCCGGCTCAACGAAGAGTCTCCAAGTCCACCGCCTAGCAGCGCTAGTGTCGCCGTGACGTGTTGGAGCGCTGTCGTACGGAAGCACTGCAGTGCGGCATGTAGCGACATTTACAAGAAAAAGAGACAATTTTCTTATATTTCAGCTATCTTATTGGTTAAATCAAAAATATAACGTTTTAAGCCCCTGATTGAGGAGGTGAGTTATGTTTTTGGTGCTATACAAGTCAGAGTAAGCTGCAGGCTCGTAGAGAAGCCACTCCTGTACTTCATTGTTGAGATAAGTATTATCAGACACTTTTGATAATAAAATTAAAGGGGAACATTTGGGAGTACATCAGTAGTTTGACAATAATGTTTGTAACATTTTTTCTGGATAGAGTTTGTTCTTTTTATGGATTATAAATGGCAGAAAATATGTTTGAAAATAATCAATATAAGCCAAAGTATTTTTCTGTAAAAATTGTAGCAAATATATTATTATTGATGTGTGACCTTCACTGTTTTTTATAATTGTTACATACACCTTCTTGTATGGCATCCAGTTGTTTCTTATATGAAAAATATATTTTCTTAACAGAACAACTCGCGTTCATTTTAAGACATTCAACAAATACTTATACCCTGATGAAAATGCTGTCATTACGAGATGTTAAGTTTAGTTTTGCTCCTTTTTGTCCCCCTGGTTAGCGCTACAGGGTGTAGCAACTTGCTCTAAGGTGCAACTGGCTACACACTGGGGCAGCAGCCAATCAACTGAAAGCTGAGGCTCGGAAATACTAACGTCAGTGGAGTATAAGCCTACAGGTAGTTTGAAACGCGAAATGTTCCTGTCCCTATTTAAACACTTAAAAAAAAAACTTTTTTTACTATGAGAAAGTAATAAATGCAATAATACTGAGTTTAGTGTGGAACGAAGAGCCGAATGACGTACGTCATCTGCCACGTGGCCGATGCTACTTGCTTCTTTACTTAGAAAATGTGGTCATTCGTGTGTTACTTTGTAGGTGTTTGTGTTTAACGTAGCCGGTTTTATGATGAATATCATAATAAGGCAGGGTAAGAACCAACTGGAGTGAGAGTATCGGGCGTGGCCTCCGAGTGTCTGTGTGACGTAGTCGGGGCAAGTGAAATGTTTCGAGGTGTGCAGCTGCTTACTCACAACTGTACATTCTGCGTGCACGAAGTAGGAACTAGGGGACAACCAGATTCAGTGGAGAGATTTGGGCGGCTCTTAACATCGAGGTCTTGAGAGCCGATGTGGGTGAAACGAGGTGAGCATGGAGCAGCGCCGAAATACAGGAGTAGGTGAGACGGGAGATCCCCGAGAAAACCCGCCGACGATTCCCAAGTGTGAAAATCCGGGAGTGACATCGCCGGGAATCGAGTGGAATACCATGATTGTAACCTGCATCTTGTGCGTTAATTTTCAGTCATAGACTTCCAGAACGTGCCACGTAAGACGTGAAGAAATTGCGAATTTACACTCTGAGGACACTAACTGAATGTGACTCGAGCAAAGTAAATCGCAGTGTCGAAGTAATACGGCCACAAGTCAAAAGTAGTCGTTTTGAAGCGAGCCTTTTTAAATAATTTCATTTACCTTTTAAGGAGAAACTTTTTCCAGAATATATTTATCTTTCCTGTCACTATTTGGCTTATGCTGTGTAATCTTAAACATTACAAAGGGCACTTTTGAACATGTGGCCATACTATTGCCCCAACAAGGGGGAATCTGGAACTGGCGTCCAGTAAAACATCGTTGTTTGGTTTCATTGCCAGAAACATATTTATAGCCTCATTAGACTTGGAAGACCAAAACATGATTTTTCCAATGATGTCTTTATCTTAAGTTCGCATTTTTTTACTTGTGGTAGTGGTATTACTTTCATAGTGTGAAACATAACCATTTACCTGTCCTTGAACTCAAAAATTGCTAGGATATTGATATGTTGCTTCGGTGGGTTTTCTCGGGTATCTCCCGTTTTCCTCCGTCCTTGCATTCCGGCGCTGGTCCATACTTACCTCGCTCCACTCTCATCGGCTCTCAAGACCTCGTTGTTAAGAGCAGCCCAAATATCTTCACTTACTCACGCATAGAATAAATATGTAATTATTCCTGTTCATATGAGTAATTTACACTTTAAATGTTGCTGACATAACATTACGTTGCAGAGACCTTATGAGAACTGCTGGCAAAGTAATATCTCCTCGCATATGTCTTCAGAGAACGCAGATATGTATAACGTTACAGCAAGCTCCACGCAACTCGGTTACATTCAGGCTACGTAATATTACGTAGTCAGTACTATAAGTCTTACGATACAACTTACACAGTAATAGCTTGTCTTGAACACACAGTGTGCACAGTGCAAAGGGTTAGTGTTCCGCCTTCAGCGTGCTGATATTTGCACGTTCGTGAGCTCTAAGGGCTGCTCTTGCTCAGCCACCACTTGTCTCATCGCCTCTACGCACCAGGCGCTTAACTGGCGTGCAGTCTTTCCCTCGGTGACTCGCCACCACGTGACTCTAAGCGGTGAATGTGTGTTTTTACGGCACGCTGAGAAGTATGTATCCAAAGACGGTTTTGAAGTTTCTGTATATAATATTGAGCAGCTGAAACTGGTTCTGAAAACGCCCGTTCTAACCACTTTCACGCCCACATCAATAATCCTTGGTGTTGAAATGAGAACTTGAAACCCGTGTTTGGGCATGCAAAGTTTCTTAACACGTTCAGACGTAGTGCACACACTTCTTCTTCTAGGATATTCCTCCGCCACAAGCAAACAAAGCTTAATCACGTCTGGAAAATTACACCAAAGGGATAGCGCACCGCATTCGTGCGCACTCGGTCCAATAATAGTATATGTGTCATAATTGGTTGATATAGCTGTGGCCAAACATACAGTCTACAGCTCATTGGCTGTAACAAAGAAACAAGTGTTGTGTCGACTTAAGTACAGTATGCATCAGAAATTTATTTGTATGCAACACCTGAAATCGTAAATTAACCCCTTAACATTGTTATACTCGTTTACATATCATATGTTGCAAAATAGGCAAACTCATGGTCGTTGCTGTGCAAGATGAGAAGCTACACCCAATACAAACAGGGCCTTTACCTGTACAATGCTAATGGCAGTTGCTGACACACCAACTATTTTACAATTGGTTGCTTATTGTGTATGCATCTACTGAAACCCTTTCCATAGGTTACAAAGTGATATTAGAGATTCGTAGGTTTCCACACCATGAATATCCTCTTTTGCAACGCCTGAAATTAAATAATTAGTGTTTGCGTTAAGGGTCTGAAAGTGTTAAATGCTTCTCTTGTTTAGAAACCGCTGCCAAATATCGAAAACTGTTTCTGGGTAAAGAATCTTATACAGAAGCTACTTGATGCGGCAGCCAGGAGGAGCCATCAAAGGCACACGAGAAGCGCCGAGGGAGTGCGAGCGAGGCACACCACATGTTTGCCAGAGCAGGAACTCGAACTGAACAAACCTGTGTGTGGCGCACCAGAGCTGGGCCTCGCTAACAGATAAATAAAAGTTGGCAGCAGTGGAACCAGATCACGCGCCCACAGAGAAATCCCCGCTTTCTCATGATTCCACGAGATGGTTAGTAACACCTGCTGACCACTGTTTCTTCACACTCCTGCATCAACGCCTCCTTGCTCTTAATCACACGTCAGGCAGGAACGAAAGTACTTTCATTAAGTTGCACGAGCTCATTACTTTGCTCTAGCCACGTGCGTCATGTCTACGGAACGCAACGACATTCTCGTTACGTACGGATTCACCTGGACTATGTATTTTGGAAGGGAAGACAAGGACTTGGAAAATTTGAACGCGCCAGGTGGTAAGGTATTCGGGGCTTGTTTTCTTACAGGTCTGTTACTGGCTCAGAGTTCACCTGGGCGTGTCTAATAAACTATGATCCAATTGCAATTATGACAGACAAGTATTTGTGTTTTATATCTATCTTGTCCTAAAATTAATTCGCGAAATTTTGTAGTCCCTCGCTATGTTCGAGCGTTCCAAAATGGTGTTTCTAATGTGCATGGCGTTTGGAAAATAATCAACGCGCATTATCGTAAGTGTGTGCTCTTTTCGTAGATCAACACATTGGACACACGTTTAGTAATTTTGTAGAAATGACCTGAGTTCGATCACCGTGCAACGCAGTTCAGGCTCCAGGAAGGCGGGCTCAGTAAGAATCTCACAGGTACATCAGGGCAATCACCAAGGTGGAGCCTCACGTGCTCATATAGCGTGTTGAAGTCTATCCTGTGTGGACATCTTCTCGTGATAAACAGCTGTCCCTAGTTACGGGCATAAACTGGGTACTTCCCAGGTTTAATGACCTGTGGGCTTGACTTGCCAGTCGTTCGTGTGCGCGAATGGCAGATTGCCACCGCAGTGGAAGGCTACGGCAAGATCGCCGCTTCCGTATTTCGTTTTCGTTATAGCCTCGGAGTTTTCTAGAACCTGTCAAGTATGTTGCTGGACCGATTGATAGGCACACCTGAATTTTGAGAAAAAAAAGTCCTACGCAGACTAGAGTTCAACATGCTAGTGCTCAACCGCAGTTCTTATTTGTTATTGGCCGTGTGTCTGTGTGACCAGATACTGTAGTATCCGGCTGCACCAATCAGAATAAGTTTCTACCCACCACTGAACGTCTGTAATTCTCGGACAGACACCTAAGACGCACAGCAGTTAAACACCACCCAATCGCGAAAGTGGACGAAACCTAAAGTGTTTTTAAAATGCACCTTAACTAGGACGCTTTTCACGAAAATCGGGCATCCCTTTACATACAGCATCGAATCATCAAGGCTGCAAGACGCTAAAACAGTTTTTTTATAATACAGGATGACCTTGAAATAAGTAGACAGATGGCTTTACAACCACGAAAGTTTCTATTTAAATTTTGCTTTTTCTGTTTATTGCCAAAATAAATATATTGCTCAATATGCTACTTTTTCCATCGTCTATTTCTGAAGGTAAAGGGAGTGTTATCCAGTTCCAAGGACAACATCCGCCACACTTCTTAACAGTTTGCAACGTGGCTGACATGTTTTACTCCAGTAACGATAATGTTAGCCTTGAGCCAGGTACTAGTGGTTGAGAAAGCAGAGCCGACGCCGGGCTTGCAGAAGTGTTGGTTTATCAGTGAAGAGAGTTCCGTCGTGGAGAGAGGGAGGTGTCTGGAAGTGATCTTGCAAGGTGACCACTGCTCGTGACTGCAGTGGGACCTGGTAACAGTTACTTCGTGAGCAGCTCCTGTGTCACGGCGGCGGTTTTTGCTCCTCCAACTGAAAACGAAAGGCTTCCGAAAGAGAGCGTCCACTTTCTCAAGGTCACCCAGCGGAGGTCGAGCATCGGCCCAGAACAGACCCGCAACAACTGCGTCTATCCCGAGATACAGCAGATTTGGCCAGCAACTGGGCAGGACGTCAGTAGCCAGTCGGTGATCGCAGGCAAACTTGCCTTGCTGAACTGACCTACGTGAAACGTTCCTTATACATACGTTATCAATGAATCAACCACAGTTTTGGTGTTATCAAGCAGCGCTGTTTTCTATGTGCCTTGCAGCAACCCTCCCCTCTGCCCTGGGCGGCGTTGCAAGGTGCTATGCCCTGCCATCTCGCGTTATAAGACGCGCACAAGCTAGACTGCACAGTCCTCTACGTGGTCTGGCAGAGGTCACGTGTTCATGGGAGCCGCCGGAGACAGACCTCATTCTCCTGTCACGCCGGTGGAGGACACGCTTACCATATACTGATAACAGCGTGTATCATACACCAGTAAACTCAGTACTGAAGCTGGCTGTTGGTTTCTGATGACAGCCAGTGTGCAATTCCTTGCAGGAAGTATTTATATTGCCTACGCGCCTACAACTATATCGCTGCCTCCGAAAGTTTTGCGTTCGATTTACACGAAAACGGTGTGTCCTGTAAAGACACAATGCGAGAAATATTGTTGTTAATTAGGCCATACTGCTCATTTAATTAGCACCAAACATTCATAATAAGTAATGGTGAAAATATAGCTTGCAATTAGGCGGTGGCCACCCGTCTTATTTACATTACGTCGGGAGACATTGAAGGTGAGTTTGCTCTTAGCTTTAACATCCCAATAACATAAAATAATGCCTAGAGAATTTTAGTTTAATTTGTCTTCGTTTCCGAAATTTCGTAAATATACAGTTAAACTCTATTTTTAAAGGCTTGTATATCCTTTAATATTCAATTTTATAAATATTGTCTCATATATTTCCCTCTTGACTTTGCACAAGGAGTCGAGTAACGAAGTTTGTCGTTTAATTCCCTCTACCATGTACACATATCTACACACACACATATATATCTACCACACACACATATCTACACACACATATCTACACACACATACCTACACACACATATCTACACACACATATCTACATACACATATCTACACACACATATATGTATACAAATGTACTACATTACCATTCGTTTCATCATGTGTTGGCTAAGAAAGCGAAGAGTAGTGTCAGCACTGCCTTAGTCGATCCTCCTTCCCCTAACGAGTATACTTCCGCTCGGCGTGAGACAGAACAGGTCGCTGTTACTTCTAACTTTTCTGATGCCCTGATAATGATATACTTACTGGATATTCCTCCGCCTCATGCTAACAAAGCTTAATCGAGTCTAGAAAATTACACCATAGGTACAACGCACTGCATTCCTGATTACTCAGCTTAATAATAGTCTGCATAAGAACTGTTTCCTACTAGGCATTACCAATTACCAACACACCTAGCTTCTCACAGTTATTATTAATATCAATTATAAATGGAATAGTATAATTCATAAATGAAATATAAATAAAAAATAAGTTTTAATAAAACGTAGCGTACTTTTATGTTAACACATGAATAAAACGCTTGTGATAAGCTGCATTAAAAAAAACAACTTAACACTCATGCATGGGGTGATTTTTCAAAGGTTTGATTCAGAAGATGTGAAGTAACCGCGACTAGACTATAGGTACTCAGAAATGGAATGGCATGACGCTTACTATGGTGTGAACGTACCCACTCGCTCATGGACTGGACGAGGTTCTAGAAGCAGGCTTTGTTTCTGACTGGCTGCCTGCATGTTGGCGGAGATTTCCTATTGGCTGCGCTGCCAGTTGACAAGCAAGCTTTCAGGTACTGATTGCCGACATGTTGCAGGCCAGTGACGCCATAGTGTGGTTGGAGTCCGCACTCCAAGAGGATTGTACACTTCTATACTCTCAAGTATTGTACGGTGCAAGCACTGCACGTAAAAACTCTGCATTAGTTTCTTAATAATTTGGTGAACTCTTCCTATTTGCGACAATGTACCAGCACTGAGGGTACATTAAAGAGTTTTAAAATAGCAGAGAGCGTGGACCCGGAAACATTTATCTTGAAGGCCGGTATGCAAGCGCGCATAATTACGGAACCATGTATCTAAGAGATGCCTCCCCCCTCCACCTTCATCTTTGTGCAGACCTTAGGAGGTCGTTAGCTCGGTGCAGCTACACGAGTCTTGCCTAATGAAGCCGGCGCAGTTTATCTCCAGGCTACGCTGCTCATCTCACAGCGAGCCCGCCTCATTGCCAAGCACACGCTCGTTATGAATCTCCCTGCGGGGAAATAAAGCAAGGAAAAGGAAAACACAACTGCAATTATATCGCTGTGGATATGAATGTGAAATTTGCGTTTTAGGTAGGTCAGAGTAGACTGCGTGCTCATTTCATTGGAGAAAACCATTCTGCATTATTATACACACACCCGATGAGTTTCATAACACTTGAGCTTAGACCCACTTTCGTGATTATGTGGTTTTCTTGTTGCTCATCTGAGGTGTCTGCGCGAATCACAGACAGGAGTTACCTTACTCTGATTGGCCAGTCAAGTAGGAGACTGTCCTCTCACAAAGACATACCGCTGATAAGGAAAAGAGAACTGCTGGTACACCCGTATTGTATTGAAAATGTTTTCGCAAAAATTCAGATGTCCCTAATAACAAGTGACAGTTAACCCGCTCAGATACAGTGTCCGTAATCGAGGACATGTTGCACGTGAGTTACATTTATGGTCACACAGTTCACAAGGAATAAGTAGCCTGTATTTTGAACGTCTTCCTTGTGAGACATCTGATTTGTTGAGGTTTCTGCACACTTCATTTGTGAATGGTCGATGCTGATGTCAACGGACAAGCAATATATTTGTCATTGGTTACGAGTTGCTTGCTCGTCGCAAGTACAATGGCCATCAAAATATTGCACCATTGCAACGTGTGCGCTTGTAAATTATTTAGAGACTGGGCTGGTTTAAGATACGCCAATTGTGTGTTATTATCTGGCAGAAAATTATGCTTGAAAATTATGTATTTGTTCGGTATGTCCCGAGGAACTCTTAACTTACTATCTCAGTCACCGTCACTTAAGAAAATTACGCTTTCGACAGGGTAAAAACCAATGAAAAGCTATCCTCGTATCGACCATGTCAACCGCAGTGAAGTAGAGCTAGGGCCAGTGAGTTTTCGCGTAAAAATCGGAGCACACAGTAGACTTCAATACTATATACACACCTCAGCTGTTGTTATACCTCCATTGGCTGCTGGCGCCGTGTCCGTCTTTGACCAAGCCACTCAGGACTAAATAAATCCGACAATGAGCATTCGTGATTCGTGCGCAAAAATTTAACACGGGCCAGAACATTTTTTAGTTAATCAAAGAAGCTGGACGACCCTGCAGTGCTTTGGACTGCATCTTGTCTCGAAATCTTTTCGCGAAATATCACTGCCCCTAAGTATAGCAGGCCACGATGAAGGTAACACGAGACTTGCTGGTCTCTGGACGCCGTCGTCGATCTCTCACATGCCCCGGAGGCAGTGCTGTCAGGAGACCTGGCAGCGGTTCCCATAACTCGTTAAGTGGGTTTGCAGATCTAGTTACAGCCCGACACACTCGGGGTCTAATCATTGAGCTGTGGTGTGTTTATGTTTTAGCTGGACTCTATGCCCGTATGTATATCTGTTGTTATCTTATCAACCTCACGTGTGGGTATATCGGCGAGGCGAGGGAGTGAAGCTCCCAACCAGTCTCCCGACTGGCGTGTTGTAGTGTCGTCAAGTCTGTTGAACATGTTGTAGTGTTGTTTGCAAGTGGCTAGTCAAGCTCGCGTGTAGTGTTGACGCATTCTGCGTCCCTATATTTTATTCGTCAGAACACACGCTCTGGCGGAGCTCGCAGCCGGACGACCGCAATAAGGATTAAGGGTTTGTGGACGTGCCGGAAGAGGGACACCAGGAGCCTCGCAGCTGCTAAGGCACACTACCAAAGGTTTCGGCATGTGCAACTGTTCCTGCACATGCAGACGACATCCGGAGACAACAGAAAGCACCAGAGCGCGGATACAGCCGCATTTTGCAGCTGCCCAAGTGACACCGAGATCCCACCACCAGCTGCGCCTGTCCCGGGCTTATACCACAATAAACCATGAGAGCTTTTAGCGGACGTGCGTGCAGAACGGGACAATAAACTTCCAGGCCAGAACCAAGGGACGACGCCAGGCCGGCTGCGGACCACACGAGCAGCGGCCACGTGTTTTATGACCCGGAGGGACGCCAAGCACCCCGGACACGTGCAGCAGAGACAGGGCAAGTTGAATATGGTGATGGATGCTACAAAACCACACGAAGGGAGG
>NQII01004570.1:183571-194889 GCA_002778355.1 Clitarchus hookeri
GCAGAGACGGGGCAAGTTGAATATGGTGATGGACGCTACAAAACCACACGAAGGGGGGAGCAACGGGGCAGTCGGCCGACGGACACGGAAGAGGACGGAGCGAATCCGCGAGCAGTCGTCGTCGGCAGCCGGCCGTCGTCAAACGCAGAGTCCTGCGTTGGACCCAGGAAGAAGGAACTTCGAAGCCAGGAGCCGAGACGCCCACCAAGTTCGAGAGCAGTTCCAAGCCCAAGCCGCCAGCCGAGGGAATTCAGCACTGCAGTGTCAGATAGGTAGTTCTACACCAAGTGCGAAAAATCTCCCCCCTCCCCCCCCAACGACGCCAGTCGCGGCATCAAACCATACATAGCCTACATAGGGAAAGGGGAGGAGAGTTTTGTCTCGTGAGTTCATGTACCAGTTAACCTTTTCAAGCCACAATAAAACTCGATTATGTGAACACCCGTATAAAGTGTATGTTAATTAGTAAATTGGACCTAGAGACAACAGTGTCGACGTATTTGTACGCCCTATCACTGAGGGCTAGCATCAAGTGCTGGCGCCTCACGCCGCAGAGCAGAATCAATACCTACTTCCAAACTTCAGCATTTGGCAGGTATCAGTGTGTCGGTGAGTCCCTACAACCCGAGTCGCTGCTCATCGACAACCCTGCATTAGACTTGCCCTAGCGGCTTTGCAAGCTTAGGTCCAACCTTACGCACTTTAAAATCGAAATTGTTGAAACTACTACAAATCAGCGAATTTGACTGCGGAACTTTTGAAACTGCTCCACGTGAATCAGCAAAATTCTACACATGCAGGTTTAGTTACTGGTGTTCACTAACTAAACAGTGATTTATTCTGATTCCTAGTAAATTGCACTGGCCTTCCATTAAAATGTCAGTACATTCCACCTTATTAACTGAACATTCGGTAACATTACTCTACTGATTGAAATCACTGACTCATATTTAGAGTGCGCTTATATTCTATCATCGTGAGTCGTTTGTGAAGAAAAAAAAACAGTATGGTGCTGGTGCCCTTTGTACCAGGAATGTTGCTAGCCCTGGTCAAAGCTACGGCTAACCAGTGTATGGACGTGTCTATGGACACCACTCTGATTGCTTCGCTTTAACTTACCCATAATCAGGTAACAGTCAAATAAGGAGCTATGCTGTGTATGCAAGGAAACTATTAAAGTTTCTAAGTTATCTCATCCATAACTTTGAAGAGAGAGATTTTGGTAACGAGTCCTTGCAATAGGCAGAGACTCGGGAATGTCGAGGATACATTCTGCAGCAAGCTATACTCCACATTCCTTTGTGTACTAGAGTCTCTGTTAATTGTTAATTTGTTGTTACTCCAGTTTACCCCCAGACAAGGTAGAACGGGACTAGGTACTTTTTTTTTCTTTGCATGCCCGTCATTTGATGACAGTCGCCCGATGCATGTATAACTAGGGGCAGTGATATTTCGCGAAAAGATTTCGAGACAAGATACAGTCCAAAGCACTGTAGGGTCGTCCAGCTTCTTTGATAGGCTAAAAAATGTTCTGGTCCGTGTTAACCGTTTGCGCACGAATCACGAAGGTTCAGTGTCGGAGTTACTTAGTCCTGAGTGGCTTGGTCAAAGACGGACACGGCACCAGCAGCCAATGGAGGTATAACAACAGCTGAGGTGTGTATATAATATTGAAGTCTACTGTGTGCTCCGATTTTTACGCGAAAACTCACTGGCCCTATGTATAACCAACTGCGATCCAATAGAGGCAGAATATCGAAGAAACCTGTGGTTAAAGTTAAATTTGTCCTCAAATGAATTCACTAAATTTCCGTATCTCTAGCAATAGGTAATACAGATACGTGGAATGGAGTGGTGGTTCCTTTGATGCAGGCGTACCCATTCTCTCATTGGTTGCGCGAGCCTCTGGAACGGGTCCTTGTGTGATCGTGGGAAAGTGGTTGTTTCTTCTCTATATTCGGCGAGGAGACGATGTTGTCTCAAGCCTCATGCTTATCCACAGAGACTGAGTACACGGGGAGAAAGCACCGTTTGTAAGTTCTAAGTGTCGTCCGAAGATAGCATATGAGTTTGCCGAACAATAGATATGGGTGACCACTAATAAACCATAATAGCTGTTCTTTTTTAAACCTTGGTAAGGCTACATACGGATGGCAGCATACGTATTCCACAAGTGTCATTGTCACGTTGGTATCTGCCGGTCGCAGTAGCGTAACAACCGAGGGGGCAGGGTATACGTTGACTCTCTCTAAAGGGGGCCGCGGTGTCTGAGCAGTTAGACTGCTTACCTCACACCAAGGCGAACCGGGTTGAATCCCCGGCCGGGTCAGTCCCGGATTTTCGCAAGTGGGAATAGTGCCAGACAATGCCGCTGATCGGCGGGTTTTCTCGGGGATCTCCCGTGCATTCCAGCGCTGCTCCATTCTCACCTCATTTCAGCCTCATCGGCTCTCAAGACCTCGTTGTTAAGAGCCACCCAAATCTCTCAACTCATCTCTTCCTAACTTAAGTCAAGAGCGCTGTGTTGGGAGTACACGGGCACATAAACAAACTTTGTTCACTGCGATGCGTAGACATGTTGTATGCAGTCTCTAGTGTATTAATATTTACAATTAATCCTGTATATCTTCACTCCTGGGTTATAGACTTCCCTTTATTATTTGTGCAGCATGTAATTTTGGTTTTGGTCGCACCAAAATTAAATTTATATAGGAGGCCAAATATTTGAACAGGGGTGCCTAAAGAATTGCTCACTCCTAAGTTTGGGAAAACTACACCAATGGTACATGGCGCCGCATTCGGGCGCACACAGTTTAATAATATTATGCATAAGAACTGTTTCTTCCATAGGCATTACCAACACGCCTATTTCCTCTATGTCTTATTCATATTAACTATAAATAAGATATTAAAATTTTTTGTTAAATTTAACTTTTACATATTATGTAAAAGTTCCATTTGATAAGAAATGAGGCACTTTCATGCTAACGGGAGTATAAAACACGTTTTTCGTGGGTGATTTTTCAAAGGTTTGAATAAATAAGTGAGAATAAACCTCGAACAGGCTACAGACAATACAGCCAATGATAAGTAGCGCCACTTATTTTAACGAAAGGTTAACCGCACATGTTAGTTTTCAATACACTATGGACATATCAGCAGCATTCTTTTGCTTATTTGATGCGAGTATTTGTGAGAAGACATTCGCTTACTTGACTGTCAAATCAGAATTAGGCAACTCGGATACTATACGTCTGTGATTCGCGGGCAGGCAGCTAAGACGCGTGAGAGTTCATGGCCATAGTAGACATTAGTCTATATGTTGCACAGGAAGGTTATACTTGCCCGGCACTGTACTCTGTGAGGCTCTCAGTGCCCAATGAACTTCCCTGTGACTGATTCCTTAATCCGTCTTACGACTGGCTCACCACCAAGCACTAAGACTACAGTTTATTGGCTGTGATAACAAAACAAGTTCTTTGCCAGTAGTATAGCAAGCATCTAAGAATTTATTTTTTGCAACACTAGAAATTAAAAATTAATGTGGCAATGAAAAGGTTAGAAATCATCCAACCGAAGTATGGGTTTTGAATAAACGTGTTTTGGAGTGCAACTAGTGGTGGAACCTTCACGCGAAACACAGGCGACCCCAGTGATAGGCGGAATGGCGTGGCGGTAACGTTGGTTTGGGAGCACCTGTTCCCTGATTGGCTGCGCAAGTTTCCGGGAACGTGTCTTGCGTGTGAACGGCCATTGCGAGCTGCGGGATTTGTCCTATTGTCCGTGCTGCCAGCTTGCAAGCGAGTTACTGAGGAATAACAGCAGATGTCATGCTATGACGTCGTTGAAGCTGAATTTTTTGTCCATCGCCATAGAGTGACAGCCAAGACATTGAAAATTTTGAGGCAGGTTTGTGTATTTAATGCTTGTAAAATGTGGAAGTTTTTAAACACACAACAGCTAATGAAGCTATAATTTTAAACTAAATATTATCATGTTCTGATACAATAGTTTCCTTTTGTGACAGGTTGGGTTTTCAATGTCGTGGGCGTCAAAACATGGCGGCCATGCTTCATCATTGTATCATGCACATCCACAGACAAGGCCTTCCATTGGTTACTGTGCTCTGACTGGCGATTGGCGTTCCGACTTGTTGCTGGCGTGTGCGGCTGCAGTTTGTGGATGCACTTCTGCATTATTGATTACTCTGTGTCAGTGGCGTACTTGCAACCACCTGCGCTCCACTCGCCTTGCCAGTGTACAAACAGCGACAGCCGACTTCCGCGCGAATATTTCATCACTAGGAGGGTTTCGTAACACTTTAGCACGAATCCAATTTCACAGTTGAGTGATTTTAATTGTAACGCCTCTGAGGTGTCTGCTGGCAGAACTTGATGTTCAGTATCGGAGTGACAGAACTTTGCCTGTCCAGACAGATGTGCAGATGTCTCCTCATAAAAACACGCCGACAATAACCGAAAGAAAGTTGCAATTTTGAACGTACGTTATATCTTTTCCATAAACAAATATGTTAGTGAGCACTAGATGTCTTTAACCCTTTCTATCCTTTATTACCTTTGTTTTAAAGTGATGCATTCAACTAATGTTTTAGTTCGTACTGTACTCACACTGATCCAACCGTTACTTCTTCATGCAGCCTATGAAAAGTGGGTTTGGTTTATAAAGACTTTGGAAAAACCGCTCACAAACCAGAGCTGTATGAACGTCCACAAATCACATAACCCACATGGAAGAAACTGGCTACATTGGAGAACTATCCTGGCTGTGTACAGCTCCGGTCATATATTTCCTTCATCTGCAACATGTATACTGCAGTGGATACGCGGACTGAAGGTGTTAATACTTGTCAATAGAAGTGTTATTGTGTACTGCAATGGTTTTTACCAGCAACAAAATTTCGCCTTGACAAGCATCAGCCGAATAGTTTTTGTAACCACTAACAAACCTCTCTTTCAGTCCATTGCTTTGAAACAAACTTTGGTTTCTAAAATTTTATATTTTATATACTTTATTTCCTGTCGATTCCAAACTTAGTTTTGTAGCCAAATGTACCGAAAATCTAATAGGCCTATAGCCATCAGGGTTTATGTTCTGAAAACACTGACTTTCATTCCAAATCGCACGTTCTTAAGAATTAGAAGAATTATACTAAGTCGTAGGGTAAATTCTCAGGTATAACATGATCAAAAAATAAACTTATAATAAACGGGAAAGGAATTACCTCCACAGAACTGATACAATACAGTTTAAATGTTGACAAGATTATGTGATAAACGCCAAACCTATCGGAGCTACATAGCGCGACAATAAAGCTTTCACTAATGTTTTATAAATTGCGGTATTGAATGTTGTTACCTCAGTGTCTATAATCATCTTTGTAACAAGATAATCCAAGCAAAATTCACACAACCTTCCCTACATTTCACTGTTTGTAAGTGTTTCATTCATAGTTGAGTTGAGAGGTTGTGGTAGGTGCTTTACATATGGTGTTGCGCGCTGGTGAGAGAGAAGTGAGGTGAGTATTGAGCAGCGGCAGAAGGCAAGGGCCAGGGAAGAGGAAGTACCCTGAGAAAACTAGCCGGCCAACAGCAACATCCACCACGCGAACCCTGCTCGCTCGGGTGGGAGACTACACTGTAAAAATTTTTTGTAACCAGAACTGACAAATTTTTGTACAATTACAAGGTTTTGATGATTTGCAAAGATATATTTGGTAAATCTACAGTGTTTGCTCATTTGTAAGAATAGCATTTGTATGATTAGCTTCGGGCTTCGCGGACAAACAAGGCTTAGTCAGCATGCCGCTTTCTTCGCCAGTGTAACAGGAAAGTTATCGTTTCTGCGGAAGTTACTGTTATCCATGCCACTTAGACTTATTCTTTCAAATATTAAAAGTAGCATAATACGTCTGTAGTATTAAGCTACACTTAAAATACACCAACTTAAATAGAAACTGAAAAAGTTGATGTCACTCTCATACACTGAAGAGCAAAAAAAAAACTGGTACACCTGCCTAATATCGTGTAGGGCCCCCAGCGAGCACGCATAAGTGGCATGGACTCGACTATTGTCTGAAGGTATGCATGAGGCAATTCACACCATGAATCCTGCAGGGCAGTCCACAAATCCATAGGAGTGCGAGGCGGTGGAGATCTCTTCTGAACAGCACGTTGCAAGGCATCCCAGATATACTCAATAATGTTCATGTCTGGTAATTTAGGTGGCCAATGGAAGTATCTAAAGTCAGAAGAGTGTTCCTGGAGCCACTCCGTCCGTCGGAATGCACAATGGACATGAATGGGTGCAGGTGATCGAACAGTATGCTTACGTATCTGACACCTGTCAGAGTCGTATCTAGACGTATCCGGGGTCCCATTTCACGCCAACTGCACACGCCCCATACCATAACAGAGCCTCCGCCAGCTTTAACAGTCCTCTGTTGACATGTAGGGTGCATGGGTTCATGAGGATGTCTCCATACCCGTACACGTCCATCCGCCCAATACAAATGGAAACGAGACTCGTCAGACCAGGCAACGTGTTTCCAGTCATCAACAGTCCAATGGCGGTGTTGGCGGGCCCAGGCGACGCGTAAAGCTTTGTGTCGTGCAGTCAACAACGGTAAAAGAGTGGGCCTTCGGCTCCGAAAACCCATATCAATGATGGTCCGCTGAATAGTTCGCACGCTGGCACTTGTTGATGCCCCAGCATTGAAATCTGCGCCAATTTGAGAAAGGGTTGCACGTCTGTCACGTCGTGGCTCTGTCAGTCGCTCGAGTGAGGCGAGACGCATTGCGTCGACTGCACTTCCTGACCACGCGCCCTCGAGTGAAACTAAGCTGGTCAAGTTGGTAACACCAACTCCTCTACTACGACGGCTCTGTCAGTCGCTCGAGTGAGGCGAGACGCATTGCGCCGACTGCACTTCCTGACCACACGCCCTCTAGGGAAACTAAGCTGGTCAAGTTGGTTCACGGCAGCTCAGCTCCTGACGACCGTTACCAACACCAGCTCTTTCCTCGCCTTCTGTGCGGAACCGCCTTCCTTTCCTTTCCTTCCGTCTTCACTCAAGTTTTTGTCCCGGACTTTTACTCTCTTGACAAGTTAAAGGCCGCGCAACCTCCACTGGCAGGTATTTTGGTTTTGTTGCCGGGAGAAAATCGAAGGGAAGAAATAAGTTGGTGTCGCCTGGTTTCTGTTGAAACAGCCTCACGCAGGCTGCACTTAGACTTCCTACACGCACACCTGCCAACTGTGCTTTGGTTACTGTGAGTATGGTCCATTCGCTGTTACTTCCGACTTTCCTGTATCCCTGTTGAAGTTATACTTCCAGGATATCCCTCCGCCTCATGCAAAAAAAGCTTAACCGAGTCTACAGAATTACAACAAACGGACAACGCATCGTATTTATGCGCACTCAGTTAAAACATTTTTGCACAAAAACTATTTCTTAGTAGGTATTACCAAAACGCATTATTTGGGGCGGCTTTTGCAGTGAGGACATACACGCCACAAAATTTCCCGACACTTAACTTCTAGAAAAAGATTTGAAACGTAAAGGCAATTAAATCTACGTTCGTTGGATGGGATTTCCAGATTAAAAAAATAGTTGGATTGACAAGGATGCAATCACTGATAAATAATACCGTATATTTTTACAGCAAGTGTCTGCTAGTCTTAAGAAGATGGAAAAAAAAAAACACAGAAGACTACACTTCAGTCTGGAATTGGTGAGCGGACAGAAGATTAGATTGTGAATCACAGATTGTCAGACACGCCCGGGGCAACTCTGGCCCAGTAACACACCTGCAAGATAACAACCACCTAATTCCGTGCCACCTGTTCTGAGGTGAAATTGGCTACACACTGGGGCAGTAGCCAATCAACAGAGAGTTGAGGCTCGAAAATACATAGGACTGTGGCGTCTAGCACACGAGTCGTTTAAAACACGACATTTTCCTGTCCCTAACTAAAATATGGACACCCGATTTTCGCGAAAAGAGTTTAGTTCCGCCTCTGTTCCAACACCCTGCGGGCTCCTAGAAGTCTTCTTTTGCTTATTGACGGCGTGTCTTTGTGAGAGAAACATTTCTTTCTTTGACTGGCCAATCATGATTAAATTACTCTTATAAACATACATTTCTGATTCAGTGATGGCCAGATAAGACGTGTAACAAGTAAGTAATTCAGTCGCAATAATGGAAATGAGGTTTTCATATAGAACTAGTCCTGACATATTTTTTTTTTTTTTTGCGAAAATTTGGTGTCCCTAATATAAGTACACAGATGAGTGAGTTGAGTGAGAGAAGGAATTTGGGCGGCTCTTAACAGCGAGGTCTTGAGAGCCGGTGAGGGTGATTTAGGTGAGTATGGAGCGGCGCCGGAATGAAAGGGTGGGGGAAACGGGAGATCCCCGAGGAAACCCGCCGACCAGCGGTATCGTCCGACACGATTCCCACATGCGAAAATCCGGTGACCCGACCGGGGATGGAACCCTGTTCGCTTAGGTTGGAGGCGAGCAGGCTAACCGCTCAGCCACCGCGGCCCCAAGTACACGGGTTATAAATGGCGTGGCGGTTCATTTGACGCGGACGTAGCCATTCTCTGATTGGTTGCGCGAGCCTCTGGATGGGCCTCGTGCCTCACTCGCTACTACGAGTCACAGAAGTCCCCCTGTTGGCTTTGCTGCTGGCTGGCGAGTAAGTTAGAAGGCGCTGATTGGCGGACGGAGTTCCGACACGTTGCTGGTTAGTGGCGTGTGCGGATGTTTCACCTCTGTATAGTCAACTACTCTGTGACTACGGCGTCGCTAGGGCAAGACGGCCTGGCGATAGTGAGGCAGAGGAACCACGGCTCTAAGACAGGTGTACCACACACACTTTCATTGCGATAAGTTTCCCTGGCACGTACTGGAGATGTGGCGCAGGGCCAGGCATCTCGCCACTGACCGTCACGAAGACAAGTTCACTTGGCGAGCCGCCTTGCGCGGTATTCGCCGGAACACCTACAGTGGTAGTGAACGTTTGTAAATACTCTCAGTTTCGACAGCAATGCAGTGCATCTCCAGTCACGACGCCCCGCGGCCGGCGATATCTGACCACATTGAAGCCACTCACTGCGCGACCTTCACCCGCAGAAACCAGCAAGATGGCGTCACTAGCCAACAACATGGCGGCGAGACTTTCGCCAATCAGCGCCTGCTAACCTAGTTGCCAGCCGGCAGCCCAGCCAATGGAGAAGCTTACGCAGCATGCAGTAGCCGATCGGACACGATGTCCGTTCCTAGAGTCTCGCGCAGCCAATCACAGCCTGGGTAAGCCCACATCAAAGGAACCGCTACGCCATTTCGTCTGTCACGTAGCAGAGAGCTGGACTAATTATTTAAACTCAATATTTTATTGCTCTTGTTTGTTTCCCATTTTGAATTAACAAGTTTTAACACCTTGAACACACCCTTAGTGCAACTCGGTCTGCGCTTAGACAATCAGGAAATTGCGCGAAAATTGTTCGAGCAAACGTATAATCGAAGGCATTGTAGCTCCTTTTACCTTTTGCCATTGGATGATGCATTATTTAACTTGGATTAATTCTTTGCAACCCACTCACAAGCGTTGGATACTACAAAAACAGGATTCTCACTGCCACAATGAAACTGATAAAAAAAAATAGCTTCATGCAAATACGATAACAAATAATTAAAAATAAGAAAATCTCGCTAGTTGGAAGATGCGCAGGCTAGACTCCACAGTCCTGTGTGCACTAGAGACTTACCTGTTCGTTCATTAGTTGCCGCCTTTGAGAGTCGAGAGTAAGCAGTTTTATCCTTGACATGGTAGCGCTGCAATCTGTGCTTGCTTTCATGCAGGTCTGAAATTGCTCGAGTGTCGTCCAAGGCGTGTGTGATAAACTATATGTCAATAGCACATGTAACTGAAACATACGTGTGTTTGAAGTACAGCTTGTCCTCAGATAAATTCGCGTACTTTCCCTGTCTTTATCTATTGGCTTATTGTCCATAACTATGTCGGACTTGTTTGTTACTGCCCCACAGTTACACAGGCAGTGTCTAAAGAACAGCAGTCCAATCAAAATGCCAGGCCAAAACAACAAGTGTTTGACCCTGCTGCCGAAAAACGTCTTTAAATACTCGGATCTCTAGTCACGCGATAGGTTTCTGGTGTATTTGATTGCGACTTCATGCCGCGTACAGCAGAGAACATAAATTATATGACACTGCAACACCAACGAGTACACAGCATTGGCTACGTCCACGGCAGCGCTATTGTTCACGCCTACATATGGACGGGTCAAGGTCAAAGTGGTGTAAGTGCAAACATCTAGAGTTGAGAAAAATATAGATTGTTTTTTTTTAATTTCTTCTAGGCTGCCGTAATGACGTGCTGCCACCTGCTGAACCTAGAGTGGAACTAAAACTTAGTTACTGGGCCAGGAATTGGTGTTGGTGTATCAGAACTCAAAATATGGCATTGCTAGATTTAGTTCAAAAGTGATTTACACCACTTTGAATTTCAGCCTTCCATTTACGCCGGTGGAAGGACGCTGTGTGCAGAAGTAATCCCGAGAGGTCTGCTCGTATTTGTTGGCAGGGCCACGTGTTTCCGAAACTAGCTGCACTGAACCAACGCCGCGTTGGAGGATATTTAACTCACATGCAAGTGTCAGCCAGCCAATCACGGACGTCCAATGTCAGGATAGCATTATTCTGATTGGCCCAGTCGAGTAGAAAGTGTCTTCTCACACACATACGCGACCAATAGCCTAAGGAAATTTGCAAGCTTGCACTTAAGAAGTTGAAGTCTAACTTGCGCTTAAATTTTTCCGCGAATGCAAGGACGGGGGAAATGGGAGACCGCCGAGAAAACACGCCGACTAGCGGCATCGTCCAGCACGATTCCCACATGCGAAAATTCGGGAGTGATCCGGCCAAGGATTGAACCCAGTTTGGCTTGGTGAGAGGCGAGCAGTCTAACCGCTCAGTAACCGTGGCCACGGATGTTCAACTTGTCTCCTAAAATGGTATTATAAAAGACGAAACCGACATTAAAAATATAAATAATGGGCTTTATTAGCTTATTCGCTGTTATTTAATTTGATACACTCCCTGGGCTTACATCGCGTCTAATAATAACCTGCTGTTACAGATCTAATAACAGCCTATTGTTACAGATCTAATAAGGGCAAACGCATATCGCAGTCTAGGGAGCGTCTACCACAACGCTTTCTTAAGGACAGACGTGACCTTCAGGCGTTAAGAATTTCTACTAGAGATGGCCCGG
>NQII01004571.1:4443-50572 GCA_002778355.1 Clitarchus hookeri
GAGGCGCCAGAATTTCACGCACGTCAAGAGTGAACACGCGTCCTCGTAGCTACAGTACTTCGCTAAGGAGCCTCTATACTTGTCTCGTAGCTCTCTCTCATTGTAGGCACTTGTGTCTATTTTCATTTCTAAAAAACTGTGTAGTGCCTCAATGTAAATATTTTTCACGACAGAAATGAAAGTATATATATTGTTGCTCACTCATTAATTTTTTTATTGAAATGTAAATGTGGTCGTTGTTAAGTGCCAAAGTCAGCAAAAATCACTTTATTAATCTGTAAAATAGAGTGTCTTTTATAATCGGATTGCTGTATTAGAAGCTTATAATCTGNGCAAAAATCACTTTATTAATCTGTAAAATAGAGTGTCTTTTATAATCGGATTGCTGTATTAGAAGCTTATAATCTGTGCTTAAAGATACGAGGAAACAGAACAAAGGTCAAGCGTTTTTATGCTATTTTCCATCACCGTCGCAATGCTTCCTTACTTCCTTACATCCTTAATTCCTTACATCTTTACTTCCTTACTTTCATACTTCCTTACTTCCTTAGTACCTTGAGGCATTCAACATTGTTTGCTAAGGAAGCCCCTTAGCGTCCAATCTTCCTTAAGCCCATGAGACAACATCTGAACCGAAATAAGGGATGGCTGATAATATATTAGTAATTACTGTTGCTCCTCAAGAAGATGTTTGTCCTCAGAGTTGTACATATTATAGAAAGGCTGTTGTTGTAACTATTGGATGATGGATTCATAATCCGGTAGATCAAGTTTCAATATACTGTATGTTCCTGAATATATGGGAAGTGATCGAGGAGTGGGAAATACATCCCGAAACAACACAAATGTCACTATTAACATTTGTCCTAAAGTCGATAGTTTCCGAATTACGGAACTTCCAAAGTTTTACTGGATTACACAAAAATAAAATGTTAGGAAAACGAACTTATCTACAATCTCAAAGTGAAAATAGCAGTTTGTTAAAAAAAATTTTTATCACCTTATGAATAGCAGTTTAATGGTTCTTGAAAACGAAAACTTTTTCCTTTGAACAATGAACTCTCTTCGAAATTGTATTCCAATTTATCTGCAAGGTATTTAACATAGTTGCATAATTTTTGCAAGCTATTCTTTAGATAATATTTGATCAATTTAGTATTTAAGTTTGATTAATTTTTTTTAATATATAACTACGAACAATTTTTTACAGGAGTTAAATAATACAATTTGCTTTGTAATTAAAATTTGTATGAAAATAGAAAAATTATAATTTTTCAAATAAATACAGATTATCATTTAAGAAGCAGAAGCTACAACTGACTTCGTGGTTAATGTACATAGAAAATAAAATTTTCTCTTATGACAAGCCGTGTTACTGATTTTATGCTTAAAATATTTTATTTAGGCAATTTTTAAAAAAATATTTCAAGATTTGTAAAATTTATGTTTGTAATATTTTGTGCAATTACTACATTTTACGACGACAAAAACTTAATGCATCTGTAATATGTAAATTACTATGCAATTTTTTGTAACAAATTTAGCACAGTAAAAATTAACATGTATATATGATAGGAAAGATACTTACGTTAACTATTTTCACACATAAAAAAGTGAATCAACATTGCAGTGGCTCCAGAAAAGGTTCTGTCTGTAAAAAATTCTCACTTCCTCTAGCTAAGGACTACAACAAAGTAATAAAACTGATTGCGCAGTATTACAGTTAGTTGTCCGTAGCATAAAAAAAATTATTCAACAGTTGTGGTGTGAATCCGTGCACTGTATCCTATGATTTATTTCTAATTTAAATTTTCGAGAGAAACATTTCGGAAATGTGACTGCATTCCGTTATTTCTTTACTTCAACCTGAAGTGCAGAAATAATTTATAAACTATGAATAAATGGCTGTGCTAAAACATTTATAATATGAAATTGAAAGACATGCTAAGTACTAATTGCAACCAAAATGTATAGTTAATTTAAATAAAATATATGTCTCAACTGTATGTTAAGGTTTATGAAGGCATTTTCTTAAATTATCTTCTCAAATGCTAAAGCTACAAAAAAACTGAATTAGTCAATACGGCTATAGTGACCAAGCTAATACGCTGTAGAAAAACAAGAACATTCCAGATGGCGCTGGAACACAGGAGTGCGTTTGGCAATGAGGTGGCATTTGTGAACGCTGGTTGTGATCCCGACCTTCTGTAGAGGGTTAGCTTCCCTCACCAGGTTTTCGAACCGTATTCCTGGCAAAAGACGGACAGTTTTGCAATACGGATAAGTCCGTATCACTCTTTGCGCATTATTGATCTATTAATACCATAGTATGGACAGTAATAAAGTAACTGCACATGAACACGATCCATTAATTAGTTCGTTTGAGACATTTACTTGGGTGATATAATGTACTTATTTCGATGCAGTAAGATCTTTAGCACTGAGGGTTCGAATGGTAATATCAGCCCCTCTAACTTCAATGAAAATGGCATCTTTATTTGTTTGTAATCAAACAACGTAGTTAGTTGTAATCTGTCTGACTCTTATTGTTTGTGTTTAATATTTTCTTCCCGAATTTTAAATTGCGTTTCGTGTCGTTCGTTGTGTTTGATAGCTGTTTGTTTTTGTTTTATTTTATTGTTTTTCAGCACCTGCGTGTTTAAGACATCGCCTGTTTGTTTAGCCGGAAACAAACTATCTTAATAATAAAAAAAATTATAACACTAGCGGATATTCCACATCCCTCTTTATAAACGGCAATAACCACTATTGTTGAGTGAGACATTTTGTAAAAGAAAATAATGTTTCGTTTGACAAAAGGTCAATGAAAAAGTACAGTCCATTGCAACAGTTGAAATCATCACATAAATATCAACACACTCATATTTACTATACAAACTATTCATTTTCAGGGCCCTATAGTTATGCAGGTGTTAACAATAATGTTGGGTTTCGGTATGCCATCGCAGTTTGGCCAGTGTTGGAATAAATAGTCCGGAAGTTGTCCTTTTGCACCTATTTCCTCCAGAGTTCTGCGCTTGTTTGTAGAAAGCGAAGTCACTGAAGGTTACGTTTAAATATGCTCAGTAAACATATTCCTCCTTCCCGGGTTTTATTAGAANTAGAAAGCGAAGTCACTGAAGGTTACGTTTAAATATGCTCAGTAAACATATTCCTCCTTCCCGGGTTTTATTAGAAACCAGCTGGCACGCTGAAATCCCAACGTGGGAACCTTAATGAGAGATAAAAGACACCTCCCCTCAGCCCTGGTCTTGGCCAAAAGAGAGCAAACACACACACTCTCTCTCTCTCTCTCTTGCTCTCGCTCTCTCATACACAGCTTCTCTCTCTCTCTTTCCCCTTCATCCCATTCAGCGTTATTAAAGTGTTAAAACGCGAGGCTTGAAACAGAGAGATTGTTTATTAAAGTTTTCCCGCGCAAGAATATGAAACAAAAATCTGACGCACGCAAAATGAAACAATAAATATATAGCGGGGTGGTAAAACTGTGGAATACTGCATTTTAGCCCTTGCAGCGTGAGAATATTCTGTGAGGAGATGGTAGCGGAATGAGGAAAGACAATGGTAAGCTGAAGACAGAAAACATAATTAATAGCATAGAACTAACTAAAGTTTTTAAATCTACTTCGCTTATTTTTTCNGTAAGCTGAAGACAGAAAACATAATTAATAGCATAGAACTAACTAAAGTTTTTAAATCTACTTCGCTTATTTTTTTTTGTTTGAAAGTAATGTGTGATATTTATCCCTTAAAAGGTTACTAATTCACTCAAAGAAGTTCAGAAAACCCTTACAACTCTATTGGCAGTTATATAAAGACTGCGACTAAATAATTCACACAGGATTTCCCTACTCCTCAAAGCTTTCGTACGAGGTAAATTTTTTTTTAAAACTGGGTTACCAGTACGTGAAAAAACAGACATGTGTTGCTTGCTTCATTTCCGTAATTAAGAATGTTTAAATTTTTTTATCCATTCTGGAGGCAAATTTCCAGAGTTGTTTAAAATGACTTATTTATTCACTAGGCTTAGACTTCACTTGCAATTGATTTTCTTTTTCCCTTCTGCTCCTTCTCCCATTGGAGTGAAGCAAACGTCTTTGAGACTCGGAACAAGTGCGTGAGCCCGCTACAATTGGTTAATGGTCAGCTGTGCAGTTTGTGAAGCCCTCTTTAGAACTCTTCGTGCGAGTGAACATTGCCAGCAAGGACTGTGTAAAGCTACGGCTGCGCGTGAATTTGCCAAATATAAAACCAAGAACTGAATGTGACTTACTGAATATTTTTCTATGAGTTATGTTTTATTGACTATATATTTGAATTAAAGAAACCATCTTATACATTAAATATTTATACAACGTTTAGTTTTCTAATAAAACAAGTGGCATGTTTTCCAAATAAAAAACGAATATAATTCACGAAATCAAAACATATGCAAAATTAATTGTTTTATAATTTATAAAACTTTATTATATAGATATATACAAACAGAATAAAACAAAACTGCTTATTAATAATATCAACAGATTTTCGCCTACTTAAAAGCTCCNATATAATTCACGAAATCAAAACATATGCAAAATTAATTGTTTTATAATTTATAAAACTTTATTATATAGATATATATAAACAGAATAAAACAAAACTGCTTATTAATAATATCAACAGATTTCGTCTACTTAAAAGCTACTGTTATAAATTTAAAAAAGTTTCTTTTACTTTAAGATGTACACATTTCAGTATTATAGAGTTGTACATAATATTGTTTCGTTTTAGTCAAGACAATTATTTTTGTTTACTGCCTTATTTTAGGTTTAATATCCTTTATTTTTCGTAAAAATTTGGTTATTTTTAAATTTAAAACCATGTATTGTATCAACTAGGTTATATATGTATATGATCGTTACAAGCATTAATATATATTGTAAATAAATCTAACTTAAATAAATATATTAAGTTGTTCTAATTCAGAAATTCATTTTAATTTTTTGGGAATTCGCTTGCTGTGAGACCTTTCCATATCTCTTTACCTATTAACTATCACTGCAGTCGCAATTACGTGAAACTGCTAAGTTGTTGTAAGCAGAAATATGTAATTGTTTAGTTGTCTCTTTTTATATCGGCAATACATTTATAAATTTATTTAAGTAACTATAAATTGAAATATTAGCCTATACTTTCAGTAAGGCGTAAGCCATAGAACTACTTTTCCCAATATGCTATCATTGCTTCAAGTGGTCTAGTTAGTTTATATGGTAAACTGTCATTCAACGTGCTGGCTATCATTACCTAACAAGAGATTTTGGAGAGTGTTTAAAATATGGAATGGAACGTACCTAATTTTCAACGATAATTTCTCAAAAATAGTATCTCAAAAATTATATTTTAAATTCTATTAAATCTGATAATTTTCCGATAGATTCACATAAACTAATCTAGGATAATAAGAAAATAAGCTACGTGCAGCTTAAACTTCTTTCAACTAACCTAGAATGCTAGGAGAAAGTTTTATACAGTGTAAAATAGCGTAATCACACCAAACCCTCTTAAAATATTTCTCAACTAAAATATTGGGTTGTAAAAACACCCTCCTGCTTTTGCATCGGTATATGTTGTTATTTAAACTTTTCACCGTAAAAGATTACTATAGTATTAATCAAGGAGACCCGAATTTTGTGATTTTCCAACATGCTTGATGTTTTTTTTTATAATTGGCGGCGANCCGTAAAAGATTACTATAGTATTAATCAAGGAGACCCGAATTTTGTGATTTTCCAACATGCTTGATGTTTTTTTTTTTTATAATTGGCGGCTATTTAAATTTTTGGGCCTAGTATTTCATAAAAAGATATTTAGATCAAAATATGGAATTGGCAGTTCAAACTATAATCATTGGATTCAGAAACTCATTTCTGAAGTGCTCCTTACTAAGACTCAGTTAATACTCTCCTGCCTGCTAGAGAAACCGTAGAGGGAGGATTCCAATTGCGCAGTAAACAACTTCCATGTCGAAACGTTTTAGCCAATATAACTGTCAAAACGTGGGTTATATTGAAGGTTAAACCACTGTTTATGTAACTCGGTGCTTTGAAACCTGTGCACCGGTTCTATGACAGAGATTGAATTTCAATACAACTAGNCCTGCTAGAGAAACCGTAGAGGGAGGATTCCAATTGCGCAGTAAACAACTTCCATGTCGAAACGTTTTAGCCAATAGAACTGTCAAAACGTGGGTTCTATTGAAGGTTAAACCACTGTTTATGTAACTCGGTGCTTTGAAACCTGTGCACCGGTTCTATGACAGAGATTGAATTTCAATACAACTAGTATATATATGTATATATATGTATATGTGTGTGTGTGTTAAAGTCGTTTGAAGGATTTCAGTAGTTATTTCATAACGTGGATCATCTTTGATGTTACAGACGCCCGATGCTACAGTTTGATGTTTGAAGGAATAGGTCTGAGGGTAACATTCTTAAACATTTCGTTTGCTGTCCTGCAAATTCCTCAGAAATAAGAGAGGAATGTATCTTAGATATATCATAAACCAAGATTGAATTCATATGAACGAAGTTTGTGACTACTTCATTTGCGAAGTGTTTGGGAGTTCGATGGTTTTCTGTGCCCTGTGTGCAAGGCTACAAATGAAAATCACCTTTCCAACTATCGGCAACAAGGGACCACATTTCAACTAGAACAGATTCGTCCAAGTGCACAAGCGTTGTTAAAAATATTTGTTAATGTATTTATATGCTATTAAAGTCAGCACTGACGAAAAATGAAACATGAATGTGAAAATATGAAACATCTCACAATTCGTTCTATGTATTCTGCCGAGGCATTATTCTCTCTGTGGTCACGTCAAATTATAAAACTTATATTTTAAAATTTGGAAACTGAACACAAAAAACCTACGCTACGCGGCAATACTTAAAAAATATGAAGGGAAATAGGAAACTAAAAAATATCATTTACATACAAATTTCGCTTCTACCGTAAGGTGTTTTCAGGAGTCGTGTGGTTATGGCGGAAAATTTGTGATCTGTTAATGCGTGTTCAAATCCCAATACACATAGTGATTTATATTTTTTTTTCAATTTTATATTCGCTGCAGTTCTAACTCTATGAAACTTATATTACTTCCCTCCAAAATACTTTATTAGCTAAACACCAAAAGCAGATTAGAGATTTTACCGATAGTTCCATGGAATTCGTGGAAAGGTCCTTCTTGGAAAAAAACAGTGCTCATAAGCATAAAAAATGTAAGATACTAGCTATAAACCTAATTTAACCGAATATTTAATATATTTATTTGGAAATTATTAGAAACAAGACTTATATCAGACCACTGGAAGACGGGCGAGTAACAGATAAACATTAATTGTTCCTATTATCCATCGGTTTTCATAGTCAGCTTTTTGATTTTCTCTATTATTTTCCACTTCTCCATTTATATGAGTCGAGAACAGTATGTCGGCACTGTTAAATAGTTGTGTCTGCCAGTGAATTGTATCTAATTTATTGAAAATATTTAAGGTGTGCAACAGTTTATACAAGTACAAGGAGAGGTTAACAGGATACGAGTCGTTTAGGGAAGGTTAAGGCCCATTGTAACTTTGATAGTTATAGCAACTGTAAACTACACGCAAACAACGGGCTAATTGTTCAACAATCTCGTTTTTCTACANAATAATCTCGTTTTTCTACAAAAAAAAAATGCGTACCTAATGTGGCTCTCATCTCCATCGCAAACGTGACTATGAATACCAGCCTAAGTGGCATCGACAACTTAACTGCCGCAGAAACTATAATTTTATGGTTACACCAGCGAAGAGAGCTTCGGGTGTATTCGGCTTCATTCGTTCCCGAAATCCGAAGCTATAGGAAATGCTGAAACTCTCCGTATGTCGTATTTACGGAGCTCGTTCCGTTTTTCGTCATTACGGATTCCGTTTCCGTATATTCACTCTACATTTCCGAAAATATTCCGTAAATACAAAAAAATATTAACAATGTTCTTAAAAATATTTATATTTATGGAGACCCAAAATGAACTTCACTAGAGGAAAATTGCCCAGTCACAAAAATCTACTACCCGAGAGTGTTAAGAAATAGTTAAAAAAACACAAGAATGAGATTTCTGTCTTCATAACGTGAAGTAAGCTAGATAGATATAAGGAAAAAATTACTGGTAAAAATAATTATTTAAAAGAACATACAACTATTATTATAATGTTTCCGACAACCTAATTTTCATGATGTACTACTCAGCAATGTGGCGAATCAAATTTTTACATGCACTCGTGATTGTTCCGACATTAGTAAATAATTCAATTGGACCAATGCTAAAATGTTATATATTTTAATGTAACTTTAATAATTATTAAAAACTGGCTTAGGAAGATTTTTTTGGTTATTTTAATTTTTAATAATATACTCCGACTAGCATATGTAAGAAATTTTACTTGTAACTCATTTCATTGACTGCGTAATTCAATAAACTTGGCCATTCCCAAAGAGAAACATATATACGCCCTTAGCACGATCCTTAAGCCCTGCCACAGTGCCAAATTTCTCCATCAAACTGCTTCCAATAAGTTTGGTCAAATAAATTTCTACAGATACGACGTCATCGAAATATCATGAACGCCACCATATTTGTTGAGAAAGTTTGATTGCTTAAGATTCAATAAAACATTTAAAGATTACACCAGTTCTAAAATTTCTTTGATGATTGACGTTCTCAGCCAATCAGAATCGTGCACGACAAAANCAAATTTCTCCATCAAACTGCTTCCAATAAGTTTGGTCAAATAAATTTCTACAGATACGACGTCATCGAAATATCCTAAACGCCACCATATTTGTTGAGAAAGTTTGATTGCTTAAGATTCAATAACATATTTAAAGATTACACCAGTTCTAAAATTTCTTTGATGATTGACGTTCTCATCCAATCAGAATCGTGCACGACAAAANATTTAAAGATTACACCAGTTCTAAAATTTCTTTGATGATTGACGTTCTCATCCAATCAGAATCGTGCACGACAAAAATTTACGCCAAGAAACTTTAAAATAACGAACAATACTGGAAACGAAGTAGGTTATGAAGATAATTAATTTATGTAAAAGCTGTCTGGGCATGAATGATATTTTAAGTGAAAATTGCAAATAATATTACGAACTCAGAGGTATTAAATTTCATAGTGGAGGAAACATTACTTATAAATAAAATTTGAATTTAATAAAGAAGCTAATATAAATTACAACATTCCTTACATTTCTTCCTGTAATGGACTGCATGGAAAAACAAAAGTAATGTCTCAATATGAAAATAATTTTTAAATAATAATTAAAATAGTATTCCCCCAGTAAAACAAATTTGACAGTGTAACACATTTTCAAACACATTCAAGTTGATTTGATAAAATTTGTTGTAAGGAAAAAAGGTATGGCCGTATTTGGTCCTCAAATTTCATTTTCAAATATAGATAAAGGCGAAAATTGGACAGTATAACAAGGGCTTAAGGACTTTAGAGCTGATGACACGTTTTCAACGTTGGAGTGAGCAATAGTCTGTAACGCGGTCAATCAGATGACTTCGACAGAAGAGAAGCAGCGAAATAGACAACAGACTGTTGCCTGATATTTACAGGTTCCCTGTTAAGTTGGCAGCTATAATTCAGTACTAAAGTAGATGCCACACAAAGTCATGTTGGTATAATGTATGGCATTAAACCTCCGCTTATACGCCCTGCAATGAAAAAAAAATTGTGCAGGCAAGTGACAACATAACAGTTCTGTAAATGGATATCAGGATAGAAGCTAATTAATGAAAATAATTATAATGCCTCACTATCTATTGGGAGTATAATATGTACATTTATGGCTAGTGAAGTCTAAGGGTTGAGAGATTTGCGCAGCTCTTAACAACGAGGTCTTGAGAGCCAATGAGTGTGAACTAAGGTGAGAATGGAGCAGTGCCGGAATGCAAGGGCGGGATGAAAGGGAGATCTCCGAGACAACCTTCCGACCTGCAGCATCTTCCGGCACGATTCCCACTTACGAAAATCCGGGAATGACCCGGCCGGGGATTGAACCAGGTTCGCGTCGGTAGAAAGCGAGCATTCTAACCGCTCAGCCACAGCGACCCTTGAAATCTAAGGATTTCTGTTTTACACATACAAGAGTACGAATGAGCATTTTGTTAACACACTTATATTCTTACAATATCCTTTGTTTACACTTGGGTGGCGCATGAACAAAGCGAGCCGGTCTGCGAAATGTAAATATGACATATGGCGGAATGATACGAAACGAGAAGTAAAGTAGATCCTAAGCAGTTCCAAAAGTGCTGGGTTAACCGCGAAGAGCGTGTAGTTGTAAAACGACTCGGTGAGAAGTGCACCAGCATCGTACATATCGAGCTAACCTCAGTTGTAGCCACGCGGTTCTGGCAATTCCAGTCGGAAAACAGAAGTTCAGCACGGTTCCTGCGCTGCTAACTTGTCCACTCTACTCTATAACCTACTACAGTTTCAACTCCGTAGCCAACGCTGCTGATGCATGACACTGGCACTACCAAGCTCCAAGTTTCAACACTGAAGTGCGATCCGTTTATAGATGTACATTGTGTCAATTTTGCTTGTAAGCTGCTCACCAATCAACAATTAGAAATACAGTTTCGGAAGTTACAGCTAGTAGGTACCTATTGTTCGAAAACACAAACGAAAACAAGGTCCACTGCATGGGTACTGAAATCGCTTCTTTAGTATGCAATAATAATAAGTGATTACATGTTACTTCCTGAATATAAGGCGTTTAGCTCTTACTCTGTGGAAAATAAGGGAATGCAGAGGGAATCAGCACAGAACAAATGCAGCTCAGCATAAATCTGTAGAAATGATCGTCAAACCACTGAAAATTACTCAGTCAATTATTTAGTGATATTTGAATAATTTAAACGCGACAGTCAGTTATTCAATAATTTCAATCCAATGCCACTCTCCCATTTTTTAGAGAGCATGATANATAATTTAAACGCGACAGTCAGTTATTCAATAATTTCAATCCAATGCCACTCTCCCATTTTTTAGAGAGCATGATGCTGTAGACAGTTATCGCGAACTCTGAGTAAAAAACACTGTGCGGTAATTTCGTATGCATACATGGGGAATGAAAACATAATACGTCTTATAAACTAAATTGATTAATACTTTTATTTGCTCCATTTAAAATCTAAATCACGAATACACTCCTTAAAAATAATGTTTTGCACCGCCAGGATGTTCAAGTTACTAGTTCTCTCACGGCCTGTGCGAAAGAAAGTATGTCATTAAGAGAGAAAGAGAATGAGGAGGGGAGATAGATCACAGAACAGAAAACCACGCCAGCGATGCGTGAACCGTCCAGCGATTAGTTTTCATGAGCGACCACATTACANGTCCAGCGATTAGTTTTCATGAGCGACCACATTACAAGTGGTGCAGAACTTTTTTGACGTATGTATATCATTTGAAAATATACCAATCTTTTTCAGACCAAAGAAAATATGTATGAAATCTGTTATTATTTGATTGAAATATGAAATCTGTGTAAAATTAGTTGGTTATACCATTCCCGTTCAGAATGAAATAGGGAAAATCTCGACTCGTAAGAATACGTATCCCCTTGATAAACATCGACGTTTATAAGAAGCCATGTTTTCTTTTTCACTTCCAGTTAAGAATCGTTAAAAAGCGTTGTTCAGCTGGAGTTCAATTACAATCTTGTATATACCAAGTAAATGATATGATGTTACACACATTGGTAGCGAGTTCAGTCGTACAACATGACTATACATGCTACTTATATATGGCATAAAATTCTTATTTAGCGGTAGAGGCCATATCGTGTGGCGTGTCATGAAAAATTCGCGGACTCATTTCGGGACAAAGCCAGAATTCAAAACACGTGTGTTAATAAAACTTCAGCCATTGGTCCACATGGTGTTTGACACCTCCTTGAGAACGCTGGCCCAATCGTCGCTTTNAATAAAACTTCAGCCATTGGTCCACATGGTGTTTGACACCTCCTTGAGAACGCTGGCCCAATCGTCGCTTTCCACCGTGACAGCAGCCAACCAGTGTGCAGTTGATATTGGCATATTTGTACATAAGACTGCAGAGTCTAGCCAGCAGGTTATTGAACTCGCGAAATTTTTCAGGTCTCTTAGCCATGACTTGTCCAATGTATGAAACCCCAGTGCACTCCGAACGTGTAGCAACTGCGTACGTCAGGAGATTTGCAAGTGCCTTCCAGAGTTTCACCGAGTGACGTGGCGCAGTTGCGTACAACCGGTCTCACGATCGCGAGAACACGGATTCGAATCCCGGTCCGGCCATCCTGATCTCGTTTTCATATGGTTTCCCGAAATCTCTTTAGGCGATGGTCCCTTAATGCAAGCCATGGCCGAGCACTTCCCAATCTCTGCTTCTCTCTGAGCAACTTGTTCCATCTCTTGTGACCTCGCTGTCGTCGAGAAGTTAAGCCCAACCTGCCTACAATGCGAGTGTCTGATCATCAGAAGGCACAAACACGTAACCAAGTACCCAGCTGTCACGAATTTTCCGACATATCACTAACACAGAATAAATAAGTGTTCAGTAATGATGAAACCCTATCCTCTGCAAGAAGTCAATTTTTTTTAAATATCTTGGCGCTACTAAAATAAAATTACTATTCAGAACGTTTATGGCTTTTCACCGCTCCCATTATGCGTGTCGCGCCAGTTAACAAGTATAATTTTGGACCTCTGAATCCACACCCGATCTTTCTAAAACCATACAAATTACACTTGTATATTTATTCCTATGATATAGACGATTGTAATTGGATTTTTGGATAAAATAATCACTTGTGCGTAAGAGAACATATATAATAACAAGTAATGTCTAGTAACCGACTTTTCTGATTTAATTTTTAATGTGGCAATAGACGTGGGTGTTCGATACTTGTGTTACACCCAAATGAAAACGTAATACTTAATTATTTACGGATCGCGAAGCAGAAGTCGGCGGCACTCATGTTAATGAAGAAGAAAAAGTGACGTTGCAAAAAAAAGAGCTCCACTTGTTTGCGATCGAGCCACGTCTCACGAGAGATCAAAATCGCGACAATTTGCATTCTAATTCTCTTTTATTCATCGCGAATTTAATATGACTGCACCTCTCCTCCCGCCAACTCCTCTCTATTCCTCTTCACTGCGCCTACTACATCCCCTTCCTAGTCTTCACGTTCCTCGACAACCTCCCCCCTTCTTTTCCGCCCCTGCTAACTACGTGTTTCGGGAGCTGTGTGGGGAAGGAGAAATGTGCTTGGCCAAATGTCAACCGATTGCCCGGACAGTAATCAGCATGCGTCCTTGTGGCAGCAAGAAAACCGCCTACGTACAGTGCGGAGAAAATGCGAGAGAGAAAATTAAAGAAGTCGAGGACCATGTACACAACTGTACAGCACATTCATTGGTCGCTGATGATGGTTCAAGGTCAACTGAACATATATCAAGCTGCTAGTTACTATCTTATTTATTTCAGCCTTCTCGTTATTATTCCTACATATTCAAGTACTAAACCATTCTATCTGGAATCCATTTTCGAGTTTCAAGTGTTGCATTCACGTAGTATCTTGGCGAGCGCTGTACTTCTCAGTTAACAACGTGATGTGTGCTCCGTGCCATCAGCATCAACCGCCCATAAACCAGAGCTGCATAACTTCAGCCAATCAGATTGCTCACAAAGAAGATGCTCAAAACAGCGGCCACTGATTTCTTTTTGTGCACTGTACCAGCGATAACTATCCTTCGTGTGCAACATGTCGTCAGTAGTGAACACGAGGACTGAGCGGTTTTACAGTGCTACAAGCCTTACAAGTTAAATTTCCCAGTGTCAATGTGTTGACGCTAGGAAATTGTTATGAANCGGTTTTACAGTGCTACAAGCCTTACAAGTTAAATTTCCCAGTGTCAATGTGTTGACGCTAGGAAATTGTTATGAACAGTATTATTTTACTCCCACCCAGTGCTTCACTTTTACCCACATAACTAAAGGTAAATCAACTTCACTAGCCACATGCATATTATATTTTTATAAGAAATGCAGAAATGGAGATGGTTTTACTTATTCGCAAGTAGCGTTACCNTAGCCACATGCATATTATATTTTTATAAGAAATGCAGAAATGGAGATGGTTTTACTTATTCGCAAGTAGCGTTACCCTAGCTATATTTATGTGAAAATATATGTTAGTAGAGCAAGAATTTTTTTTTTTTTCAAATGTTGATTTCAATATTCTTGTGATTTGCGCTCCTGCACTGTAAGAAATAAAAATAATTTCACTTATTTTTATTTCATTTATTAACATATTTATAGTGCCCCCGAACGGCTGTAGGCCTTGGTTGAGGTATACTTATACATAAAATAATATAGTGAATACTCTGGCAACCCACTTAGCCATTAGGCCTTCCGGGTCTCCTTTTTTGCTACTAACTTTTCTTGTCAATTGATTCTTAAAATCTTTGATAGTTATTGTCTTTTATATTTAACTTATTTAAAAACCACACTGCCAAGGCAACGCTTAAACTTTTCAATTAAAATTCATATTAAAAATATTAACTTCACAACACGTTAAAATAACTATTTCAATTAAAATCATAAAATTATTTAAATCATTGAACAATAAAATTTGTTTAAAAGCTTGAGAATCTCCAACAGGAGGAGCGGTTACAATTAGCCTGGTTTTCACCAGTTACCACGGGGAGCCACGGGGAGGCTGTCACCCAGACCTTGCTCCTCCTGTATNCAATTAGCCTGGTTTTCACCAGTTACCACGGGGAGCCACGGGGAGGCTGTCACCCAGACCTTGCTCCTCCTGTATGCGTTCATAATGTTTTTATATATTTAAAAACATTTAAAACTTGTAAAATAAAACATATTTAAATACTAAAACACATTAAGATACTAAAACGTTAAAATTTAAAAGAAAATCCACCTTTACATATTACTACATATCAAAAACACAAGTATATTAAAGAGTACAAGAATACGTCAACTATTATTGATATAATGATTCATTCAACTATTGGTAATCAATACTGTTTCANATTAAAGAGTACAAGAATACGTCAACTATTATTGATATAATGATTCATT
Organism: Clitarchus hookeri; assembly: GCA_002778355.1. NCBI lineage: Eukaryota > Metazoa > Arthropoda > Insecta > Phasmatodea > Phasmatidae > Clitarchus > Clitarchus hookeri. Next base: position 19,655 of record NQII01004571.1, read on the forward strand.
CAACTATTGGTAATCAATACTGTTTCAAGGTTTTCACTGTTCCCTGACAGCCTTGCCAGCATGCGTGGTGCTACCAGGGCCCTTGCCCAGTAAACTGGGCGCCCCCCTGGCCACGCCTGCCAGGGCCATCAGCTACTCGCCTTGTCCCCCCATTACCCATCCTAGTCTAGTCTCTTAGATCGTCGTTCATGATTTTGACTACAATGTATATGTTCTCTACAAATCTTTCAATTTCTCTATATATATCTTCATCATATATTTTGTACTTNATTAAAGAGTACAAGAATACGTCAACTATTATTGATATAATGATTCATTCAACTATTGGTAATCAATACTGTTTCTACTCTATTGCCCACTCAAAACAAGGTTTTCACTGTTCCCTGACAGCCTTGCCAGCATGCGTGGTGCTACCAGGGCCCTTGCCCAGTAAACTGGGCGCCCCCCTGGCCTCGCCTGCCAGGGCCATCAGCTACTCGCATTGTCCCCCCATTACCCATCCTAGTCTAGTCTCTTAGATCGTCGTTCATGGTTTTGACTACAATGTATATGTTCTCTACAAATCTTTCAATTTCTCTATATATATCTTCATCATATATTTTGTACTTNTTTTGACTACAATGTATATGTTCTCTACAAATCTTTCAATTTCTCTATATATATCTTCATCATATATTTTGTACTTCATCAAAGGCCATTGGTCTTCCTTTGTCTGTAAAATTCTTCTAAGTTGGTTTCTCTCGTTTTCAAACATATTACATATATATAAAATGTGATAACCGTTTTGTTCTCCATGTCCACACTCACATGTATCTTAATTTACTTTATTAATCCTTTTAAGGTAACTCTTTACTTGTCCATGCCCACTTATTATCATCTTCATACTTTTGCTCAGAATTACTTTACATTTGTACCATTCCTCTATGTTCTTAATGTAATTTCTTGTTTCTATGCTTCCTTCTGATCGTTCCCATTCTCTTCTCCAATTTAATTATACATAACAGCACAAAGATTACATTACAAGTGACAAAATACAAACAGACAAAATCAAAAGATTAATATTAAAAATAGTAATAAAAGAACCACCGCCGTATAAGGTAAATAAGATACCTGCAATACGAACACAAACATACAAAAACATGGACAAAATATACCTATTTCAACAGTGATACTGACATTAAAAACATAATAAAACAGTGCAAAATTGTAGATAAGAGTACAGTTTTTAGTTACATCTATGTAGAGAATCAAGATTAATAAACATCATGAATAAAAATTAATATGATGTTATAGACGTACATTTGACCTATTTTGGGTAGAAAGTGTTTGAATATAATTTTGGTATTTATAAAATGATATACATTAACTTAAAACTTATTTACACATAGTTTAATTAAATTAAATGTTCTATGAGTAGTTATGAAAAAAAAAGGAGATCTTTGAAGTTAATGTGGAACTTTCTGACTAACACTAGGCAATACTTCTGAACTATTTACATTACCAGTAATACAGTTAATCAGGAACACAGTGTTGATTACTTTCCTTCTTTAGCAGAGTGTATAAGTGTTAGCATTTTTTTATAACAATTCATAGTGAAATTTTTCGTTACCTTTGAAGATGTACTTATTAAAAATGAAACGAAATATTATTTGTTGAATTTACTCAATTCTGTTTGAATGTGTATTTGTGAATGAATTCCAGACAACTGAACAATATTATAATTTATAACTAACTAAGGTATAATACTGACATAGTAAGGAATCATAATTAGAAGCTACAGAGTTAAATATTTTATATGACCTAGAGTTTTATTTGCAATAGTTAAGATATTATCAATGTAACGATGAAAGTATAATTTTAAATAAAATTATATTCCTAAATACTTTATTCATTTCCTTAATCCTATATCCCATATGATGTGTCTAACGCGAATATGTGATATTTGAGTTTTACTTTCATTCTATTTCATACCATTCTCTCTACACCAATTAACAAAAGAAGTTACATAATTATGTAGCAGTATACAATCAGTTATTGAGTATATAATTCGATATAATTTTAAATCATCAGCATACATCAAAGCATGAGAATTCTGTAAAATTTCATAGATATCGTTTATAAAAATATTAAATAAAAGTGGGGAAAATGTTCCACCTTGTGGCACGCGTGAAGGAGGATCATATGCTAAGGAGTAAGTATTAGTAATTCTTACTGAAAACTTCCTATTACTTAAATAACTCCCTATCCAGTTTACACAAATTGCCTTCAGACCAATTACTTCAAGCTTATATAAAGTTAATGTATGACTGCAATTATCAAAAACCTTGCTCAAATCAAAGTAAACTGTGTCTACTTGATTACGTANTATAAAGTTAATGTATGACTGCAATTATCAAAAACCTTGCTCAAATCAAAGTAAACTGTGTCTACTTGATTACGTAATGTTATCTTACTGTAGATTGAGATAATAAATTCAAATTTATTTGTTGTTGTAGGTTTTCCTGATATAAAACTACGTTGAGAAGGGTTGATAACTAAAAGAAAAAATTCTTATGTATGTATAATTTTTTCAAAAAATTTGGAGAAAATACTTAATAAATAAATGGGCCTATAATAGCTGATATCATGTTTGTTGCCCTTTTTGAGTATAGGTACAACTACTGCATGTNTATAAAGTTAATGTATGACTGCAATTATCAAAAACCTTGCTCAAATCAAAGTAAACTGTGTCTACTTGATTACGTGATGTTATCTTACTGTAGATTGAGATAATAAATTCAAATTTATTTGTTGTTGTAGGTTTTCCTGATATAAAACTACGTTGAGAAGGGTTGATAACTAAAAGAAAAAATTCTTATGTATGTATAATTTTTTCAAAAAATTTGGAGAAAATACATAATAAATAAATGGGCCTATAATAGCTGATATCATGTTTGTTGCCCTTTTTGAGTATAGGTACAACTACTGCATGTNTAATAAATAAATGGGCCTATAATAGCTGATATCATGTTTGTTGCCCTTTTTGAGTATAGGTACAACTACTGCATGTTTCCATTTGACAGGGCACGTTACCGTTTCTAAACTGTAATAAAAAATATGTGCCACTATAGGTACTAAAATAAACATACTGCCTTTTATAATAAAATTTTGGATGCCTTCCATAATAATAATAATTTCTCAAGTATAAAATACACACTGTCATTTATAACTCTGAAGTACATCGTAGAATCGTAAAGGTTTGCAATTAGAAACCATGACCTGTTTAAGTCGAGTAGTGTGTTTACACGCTGGGCTACAATGCGAGGGGAGTTGGGTTTGAATCCTTGTTAGTATGATTTTGTTTGCCATACTTACCGAACATCTAGATTCCAACGAATTATTTGAGTATCGTTTGTAAGGTACAGTTGGTTACTCGTAAATTATTAATTATAGATTTACAAATTTCGCTAATTCATTTCGTGCCAGGCTACACTTGGAGCATTAGTGTTGCTTTTGTCATAGGGGTGTAGTTCATTGGATGCCCGTGGAGGAGTCTGCACCATAAATAACAAGCTGGAGAGAAATAGAGGGGGATAGAGGGAGAGAGAGAGGGAGAAAGAGTGTATGTGTGTGTGTGTGTGTGTGGTTGAGTCCAGTAAAATCAAGGCGACCACCTTCTTAGTACTTAAACTCAGTTTCGAAATGTTAAAAACATTTTTCTAGCAGATCTCAAGAAACGAAATAAGTAATGTTTTTTGGGGAAACTGTAACTTTTTAGTGCACTTATGTTCACATACTGTCTTGGAAATAATAATAATAATAGATATTCAGTCGCATGTTATCTCCTTGAAACTCGCCGACAGTGCTAAAATATACCACAAGGGGGGGGGGGGATACATGCTTCAGGACCACTTTTATACCCGTTTTATGTGCAGTAAAACTCGAGTCTAGAACACCGCCGTGGCTTCTGCAATGGCTGGTGATGTAGTTGGTGGAAATAGTTTGTAACGTGGCTTCGTTTCCTTATGGTACACGCGTTCTGCATCTCCTCACCCTTAAGATGCAGTCTATTGTAAGGCAAATTTCCGTTCACTTTATTACTGCTCATTCCAGCGATCTTCGCTCGCTACGTCCTCCCGGAGCCGATAAAGCTAGCGAAAGAGCAAGTAACAAAGCGGTTTCCATTTATTTTCTAAGAAAACAGCTATTGCCTGGTCGTATTCTTTTCCTCGTGTATAAACTGTGAGGATTTATTTTTACGTCTTTTTGACAAACATTGCCTGCAGACTAAGCAGAAATTTCGTTTAACATTTTAGATAATGTTCATAGATCAGAACGCATTTTTTTCTCCTTTAATGTCGCCTCATATTTTCAAACGAAGCAGTAGAAAACACAAAATTATTTACTAGAGTTTCCAGATGACGCTATTAATATCATGTTAAACCCGGCCAAAGGTTCAAAGATTCGCATTGAATATAAGCTGAAAGAATATTATTTTTCTTTTTGGAAATAAATATATAAGACTGCTGATGTAAGTCCGTTGCCGTGATGGTGGAAGTTTGTTTTAAACATTATGTTATAAAATTACAAAGCATGAAAATATCCTGCAACCAGGTCATTTTTGATGAAGCAATTTCTCTATTGAGTTTTGTTTGTATTCCGATAAAATGAATGTCTTGGCAAGCTAGGGTGTAGGAAGAACCAATCTGCATAGACTAAGTGCCCGCATGTTCCATTGTTGAGTGACTCCCATGACTCCAGCTGCGACCACGATACTGCTGACCCGCCGATGCGTTCTGAGATGCTACTAGCGTACTCTGGAACATTTCCTTCAAGCATCACATTTGGAATACGGAATTGTGTGTTTCTCTCACGCAGTAAAAAGTTTTTTCAAAATTTTTATTTTCACCTTCTTCAGGTATTCCTAAAGAGACTCTGTTTAAGAAAACCAAAAAATAACATCATCCTACACTCTAAAATTTAGACAATTAGAATTACTCCAAATCAGTAAATTTGACTGGATATATGTTGAAACTATTTCGATTGAACCAGGAAAAATCTGTTGATGAATTGAGTTGCTAGTGTTCACTTATGAAACACTGATTTTTACTGATTCCTAGCGAATAGCGCTGGCATGACAGTAAATCGTCAGTCCAGTCAATTGAATCACTACTGAATAAAGATTCAGTACAATAATTCTACTGATTGAAATCACTGTTTCAGATTTACAGTGTAAGTGATATGAAATGTAAAGAAGCAACATGTTTTATTCAGGAACAATCGCTCTACCGCCATTCATTCATGATTCGGAAAATACATTTACTGGAGCTCTGGAGATAGAGAAGTGCATTAGAAATTACATGTTGGGGCGTGATCCATGTGAAGTGTTCTCTACAAATAAGGTTTCACAATATCATATNCACTTCGCCATCTTAGCAGTAAAATTCACACAGAGATTTGCCTCATTCCTACACTAAAGATTATACACTGAAGAGCCAAAAAAACTGGCTCACCTGCCTAATATCGTGTAGGGCACCCGCGACACGCAGAAGTGACACAAGACGACGTGGCATGGACTCGACTAATGTCTGAAGGTATGTAGGAGGCAATTCACACCATGAATCCTGCAGGGCAGTCCACTAATCCAATCTGCGCCAATTTGAGAAAGGGTTGTACGTCTGTCACGTTTAATGATTCTCGTCAGTCGTCGTTTGTCCCGTTTGTTCACGATCTTTTTCCGGCCGCAGCGATGTCGAAGATGTGATGTTATACGAGATTCCCAATATTCACGGTACACTCGTGAAATGGTCGTACGCGAACATCCAAATGTTATCGCTACCTCGGAGATGCTATGTCCCATCTCTCGTGCACCGACTATAACACCACGTTCGAACTCACTTAAATCTTGATAACCTGCTATTGTAGCAGCGGTAACTGCTCTAGCTGCCGACTGCATCGCGTTACTCTGATTGGTATAATATCTATGTTATTTGCATACGTACGCCTATACCAGTTTTTTTTCTCTTCAGTGTAGTTCTTGTGTAATTAATGATGGTCAAGCTTATTTGTGAATTTATGTGTTTATGGAAACGTATATTTTGCAGTGCCGAGGAAACCAAATGGGTTATTGTAATTTTAAAAACCAAAGAAACTGAATTTTAATAAAGGGAAGCATAGGCTTAGTTGAAACCATGTTGTTTTGATATATTAAACTCCTGAGTGACTCAAAGTGAGTGAACTTGGCTGCCGGGACTCTTAGACGATTGCTCTCAGTGAGGTCAGTGACGAAACTTTGCCCTAGCGGGAATACCACTGCAGTAGAAACCACAGAGAGAACTGGACTGTTGTTGGGGCGAGGAACTAGGAGTACCCCGAGGAAACTCTGGCAGCGTCCAACACGTTTATACGAGCGGATATTCCAACTTGGATAAGCCCAGGATCTCAGTATTTCTGAAACTGTGCCGTTTATTTCCTGGCTACCTAATTTCCCAGACTTGTACTCAATGAAACAGCTTTCGGGCGCCATCAATCGATCGTCATGTTCGATGTATGACTCCTCCTCCACGCACACTTCAAAAGCTGCGTCTGTATGGCTTTAGATATCAGTGGAAACCTTCCAGCATCTTACTGGAACGCTACCACTACATCTAAGTTGATCTCAGTGCCGCAATAAGCCGTTACCCTCTATATCAGCTGGTGGTCACCATAACGTGGAGCGACTGTAAAATTGGGCTTTACCAGAAGCAGCCAATGGCAGTATCTATTTTGTATGAATGCAGAACCTTTCTAGATACCCTCAGCACTCGACATGGGCCATGATTGAAATCGTTTCGCATTATGCCCATCCAAATAAATGTGTACGTTATGAAGATAAATTTTGTGTGATCTTTAGGAAGAAATAATAAAATATATCTTTTTGTACAACTATTATTTAGCTTTGGAAACGCGTGAGACTGCCACGGCTGTGGAACACGTCCATTAGCATTCCTGTCACGCTAACTCGGGCGGGTGGCGGCACTTGTGGAGCATACACAAGTACGGGAGGGACTTTATCGTCTGCTGTGCTCTTCTGTTGGTGCAACTGAAGACGGAGTGGCCTGCAAGTGACGCGGAAGCTGCTTGTACATGCAGTGCGACTTACTCGCCCTCACTCTACTCTACTCTCCTCCGCCTCCGCTAAATTGACGACATTTGTATCCCACTTTTTAATTTTTTCCTCTCTTCCTGTCTTTGCGTCTCACTTCCGCTTGCCCCCTTCCCCTTCCGACTTCCTTTTTCTTGGAATTTTTTTTCCTTTCATCTGTTCGTGGAGTGCTTAAAAGATACAGTCTCGACACGCTGAAATAACGGAGCGACTGAAGCAAAAGACTGCCATTATACATACTACGCCCCATTTTCCAGTTTCAACCAATTCCCCCCCCCCCTGCCTCTTATGATTCCACCAGTCTTTTAAAATACGCACACTTGTTTCCTCGCTTGCGGGAGATTTATCAGCGTTTTAATGACAATAATCATAAAAATGGCAAAACCCTTTCTCCCTTTTCTTTTTATTTTTATGAAGATTGCGCTTTATATGTTCGCCCTTCTCTCGCTTTAACGTTTATGAAGATTTAACCTCGGTAGTAATGCGAGGAGATTTAGGAACATTCACAGCTCCGTCACGCCGCCTCTTCTATTCAATTCTTCCCGGCCTGGGATACTTTTTTTTTTATCATCCTCCCTCGCTCCACCAACTTTCATAAGCTGAATACCGCGCTGCGGCAGTGCGACGCGAACAGTACACACAAACGATAAAAAACGGCGAACAAATTTCCATCGATTTATTTTGATGATCTCTTAAACTTGAAACGTCGCTATCTGCGGGATTGTCCAATAAACGAGAAGCTTAGTGTGAACTCGCTGGCACAGACGAGATACAAGAAAAAAAATGGCATAATGATTGCTGTGTACTAAAACTCTTATCCTCTTAAATGGACGTACAGTCTAATTTGCTATAAAAACGTACAATGAGACTTGGAATATGTGTAGTATAAAATCCATTACGTGGTGATTTTTCCTTATGTTAGTTTGATTCAAAATGGAGGTTTTTAATACTGCATTAGTTTCAGGTCTGCTTAGGATATAGTTCCAGACCAGTGTACAACTTCCTACCAAACCATAGAAACTATCACTATCATGCAACCAGAAATTATTACACGTTTGTATTAAGTAATAAAATTTAAATCTTTAGTAAAATATATTAACATTACAGTTATGTCAGTATTTTCTGTAATGCTTATAATAATATAAACCCATTTGAAATTAACACTAAATATCTAATAAAACATTAATGCGTATAAATATTTTTGCTGATTACCTGCCAATAGTATGACAGCATTTATACATCAGTGATTGTTCACAGAAAATGCCCGAGCATCTCAATTAATATATGAGAAACTTGCTGCAGAGATAGAAGGATACAAAACCTGTTCCTAATAACAAGTAGAAAAAGTAATCCTGAAAGAAAACTTATAATCACTTCCAAGCAGTAAGCTAGTAAGTGCAACGAGCTGGGACGTATGTAGTCATTTCTGAAATAGTAGAACTACACTTTGTAGTGGAGCTGAAGGAACTTGTATGAACATATAATGTCGCATGCAGTTAGAATTTGAGAAGTTTATGTTCTTGTGGCGTTAAAATGATTGCAATACTCTCTTAAGAGGACTTGGGTTACGATGTTTTCCATGCATCTAGCACATTCTTGTAAGAAATCGCCAACAGAGAGGTAGTTAGCATTTTTAGAAACTGGCCATTGTAAGAAACTCCATTATACATGCCTTTATCATTCGTCACAATAAAATATACAAGCTTACTGCGTGAAAGCTATACAGATATGCGCAAGTCTGACAAAATATTGCTCTCAACGGTGTCAAAACCATTTTCAGTTCTCGTTTTCTATCCAATGACCTCTAAAAATCAACCCACTTTAATTAATATATTCGGACAAAGAGTAGATAAGTACTCAGAAGCGACATGGAATGGCTAATACTTTTTACGTGGGGCGTACCCGTCCTCTGATTGGCTGCGGGAGTCTTCGGAAACAAGCCTTGTGTCTGATTGGCTACCACGTGCTGCGAGATATCCGCTATTGGCTGTTCTGTCGGCTAACAATTAGGTTACCTCGCACTGATTGGCGAACCTTGTTCGAGCATGTTGCTCCGTCAGTACCTTCCACTTTACTGGCGTGTGCGGCCGGAATTCGTGGTACAAGCCTCTTCTTCGCCTCTGTATCGTCAAGTATTCTGTGGTTCAGCGGTAACGTGTGTTTCACGAGTTCACAGATCTTCCTCGTATGCATCCACCTACAAGAGTAGCACATCTTACTTTAACTTCCCTGCCAGCGGAGGATCAACAGCAACTCCAATATCTTCTTTGACTTCAGGTTAATTTGTGCAAGGTATGTGGAGTGGAAAGGTTTGGTGTCTCTTAACATCGAGGTCTTGAGAACCGATAAGTGTGAAAGAAGTTAACATCTTGCTAAGTGCGGACCATTTTTCATTTTAGTAAATCTTTTATCATCTAGTTTCAAACCGAAATAAACATAATTAAATAAACTAAAAAAAATGTGTTTAAAATTATTAATTAAATAAAAATTTAAGAGTCGTATGAGTATAAATCGCTTAAAAATAAAGTTTTTTTTATCACAGAATATAAATAATACATATACTCACGTTTTAAACTTCAATGTGTTACTTAATTTCATAATTATCAAGGTGCCTTTAAGTTAAATATTTCAATTTAAATTGTAAATATGGTATGAAATTTACCACTGCAATCTGCACAATCGAAAATTAATTTTTAGTTGGTCTTGTAAATATGAACTAACTCTTGACTTAACCAAAAAAACCTTTTCTGCGTAAATTTTTAAATTACATTTTTTAATTAAATGAATTTTACTTTTAAACTAGTTGGTAAAGGTTTTATTTAACATGGCGAGAAGTAGCCCATACTAAAGCAGATATTAATTACTGGTGAAGTGAGGTGAATATGGAGCAGCGCTGAAATTCAAGGGCGAGGGAAACGCGAGGATCCGGGAGCAACACCGCCGGGAATCGAACCCGCTTCGCTTTGATGTGAAGATAGCGATCTTAGTCGCTGTGGCAACCGCGGCCTCGTGAAGCGTGTCTCATTGCAAGCTGCTTGATATGGCAGAGCGAGTCTTATTAGCTTCGCCCCTTCAATACAGACACCGGTTCGTAATCACAGCGTTGCAGTTCTGGGCAGATCAATGCGCTGAGGTTTTCTGCAGCGCTGGTGATGCCCTGACATTCACGGCGGTTAAAAATGGAAACTGTCAATAAATGAAATATTAACCCTTATAAAGCTACGTTAGAATAACTGACAAGGGAACACCAGAGAAAGTCTGAAGTTGCAGTCATTATAATGCACCTTCTGTTTCCGGAGAAGCGTAGACAACCAGGGGCCGACGAAAAGTTTTGCGGGTTTGAATGCGAGACGCCAGTCATGATTACAGGTTGTTCACGGTAAACTGAGCATCTTAAGAAACTCTGCTTAAGATCCATCTGCGTGCACTTTATGTTTTCTTCCGCCATACGCAACTTTTAAACTATAAATNTGCACTTTATGTTTTCTTCCGCCATACGCAACTTTTAAACTTTTGAAACAGTGAGAATGGAGCAACATAAGTTAAAATAATGAAAATTGAGCCTGCCAGTAACTAATTAATCTGGTAGCTGAATTCCACTGATTTATATGTTTTTCCCACCGAGTGTCAAAAATTTTACTGCTATACGTCTCTTGTTCCCAGTCAATTTGCTTGATTTGCCAGTCGGCAGTAGCTTATCAACTGACTTTCAGTGAATGTTATTTCACTGATTGATATCACTGATTCGGGCTTAGAGTGTACATTGCCACGGCATGATTGCTTTATTCACGTCTCCCAAGCGAAACTATAAGTAAATATTCTACAACTGTGCTAACTCTTAGATTTGTACGCATAAAACAGAAAGTGTAAGAAATAATATCAGTAATCACAAAACATTTTCTAGAATTTTTAATTTAACGTTAAGACATGGAACTACTTTACCTCCATCGATACCAAATTTACAGGGCACATAGCACCAAGTGTGCCCATTAAGAAGAATGCAGGTAATGGCAGAGACATTTTTCAAAAGTTGATTTCAAACGTGCTTAATACGTCTCTTTTTTGTTTGCGGCTTAACCTCTCGTCTACAGCAGAGTCGTCTCAGACGGAATGGTTCCTCGAGTAAAAAGGAGAGGAGAATGTATTGGTGGTGGTCTGTATTAATAAACTACATCGGCAGTTATTTGTCTGGAGTTAGATTGGAAAATCACGGGGAAGGGAATTCAGTATAAATGTCGCTGGAACCGAACCCGCCTCCTCCCTGATGCGGGGCCAGCATTTTTTCACTGTGCCAACTGGCTCTGTTTCATGTCTGAATCAAGTCGTGAAATTAGAAACTCTCCCCTTGCCAGTTAAGGCCCCTCACTACTCACAAGCATTACCTTACAATAATATGCAAAAAAAAGTAGGCATAACTTCTTGATTGATGTACATACTGTTTTTTTTAAATGTAGATAGTTAAGATAAAGAAATTGACTCATGAAAAGCACGGTAGATTATTATAGAATAGTTGTCACCATATAACGGATATCTATCATGTCTTTTTGTTCTAATTCATGCAGTCCTAAATTCCTGCTGTCGTAATCCATAGTGCATCTGAAACATTTCTGAATGAGTGGTACGTGCCAGATGTGACCCCACTTCGCGTCCGAGTGAAATTGATACACAAAAGTTCGAGTTAATCGAATTACGAATTCCTGTTCGAACCGAAAGTCTATGATTAAACTTCTGTATGGTGTAGAAATCTTAGTTAAAAATTGCGCGTAAAACAGTCATGCCATAGAACACTTAAGTGTACAGAGGATAAATAGACGCTTACACCGCGAACTCCAGCCGCACACGCCAGCAAAATGGCGTCACTAACCTGCGACATATGGGGACGCCGTTCGCCAATCAGAGCCTTGTAACTTACTTTCCAGGTAGCAGCGCATCCAACAGGGAACATTTCGCAGCACGTGGTAGCCAATGAGTCACCAGACACGTTCCCAGAGCCTTGTACAGCCAATAAGAGAAATCAAACAAACCGCCAAGTCATTTCGTCTCTGTGTATTTATATACTCTGTGGCCATGTGATCACTGCAAAATAGAAAGTAAAAATAAGCTATGTTCCAGGAACATTACCTCCAGTCACTCTGTACATACACACATCTTCAGCCGCACACCAACGGATAATTTTAATGGTAAGCACGATTCACGCATTCTGTATGACATTTCCACTTTATATGTGTACAAGGGTTTTATTTGTCCATGGATTTAAGCAAGCTAGGTGAAATGCCCGTGTAGCAGGCAGTATCACGTAGGCCGCACTGCCTGCGTTACAATTTTCTGGAACGTTCTGGGTGGAGGAAGGGGGTAGGCGGAGCGTGTCGCACGTGGGGTAAACAGGGATTAACAATGCAAATGGCGCGCGGAACAATAGTGCGAGGAGGAAGCCGCCTGCCGCCGCGAGCGCTAGTGTTTGAAGTGGGTGGCGGGAGGATACGCGACTGTGCTGCCATCTCTCGGCCAACTTCTCAAGTGTCGCCTGGCCGGCCCGCCGCAGCGTCGCGCTGCGCCACTTTACGCGGGTAATGAAGCTCTTTTCATACAAACGAGCTCCATTGTCTCGCCAGAAATTCCTCTTCTTCAGAATCAGAAACCTCCCTCATACTCCCGCTACAACCACCCTCTTCGCGAGACAAGTGAAACCGGCAGAGCACAGTAATACCAACTACAGAGCCGCAGTAATTCGGGGCGGTGGGGTGGACCCTCCCCCCGCCGTCAACATGACAGGCTTACCAAACTAATGTATTGTTTTTCATTTCCTGCGAGCGAGTCGGAGGGAAACTTTACCCCTCCCGGCACGTCTTTCTTCCTCGATGATGATGTCGGCGGGACGTTGCGAAGCAGTGTTTTGTTTTCGCTGCGTGGCTCGAGAGAGAAACAGCCCCCAACGTCTTGGAGGATCTTGTTCAGATATCTCCAGCGTGACTTTTCACAGACCTGAGAGATATTCCTCCCCTCCCCGGGCATCATATTCTTCCCTCCATAAAACATTAAGTAGAGTGCTGAGCGAGGATGGAGGGCGTCGTGAAAAACAATGGCGCGCAGTTGTAGCCCGGCCTCTCAGCTCGGGGAACTTCAGCCAAGTGATAACAGTGAGCTGTATTTGCGCAGCCGTTAAATGTAATGAAGATACCAGATTTCTCACTGCTCTCGGATCCCTCGCGCGAATAAAAGCCGGAGTAAATGTTCCTCCAAGTGCGGCCGGAAAATCTCTTCCGGCTGTAAGCGCGGTGCATATAGCGCCCTGCAATGATGAGGCGATGCAGTTAGCGAGCAGAAATTATGATAAAAAGAACCGACAGCTTCGCCGAGGTTTCCTACGAAAAACTAGATTTTATTTTCCTTTTATGCGAGATAATGCCATCAGAGAACGTTTCGCACGGGAGTGTTTTAATAACGCAGAAACAACAGTTCTTGTTGACCTAGTTCATGGCAGGAACATTTACGGGGAAGGAAGAGTTTGTTCCGCTCAATTCGCGCAAGCTTCTTCGAACGCGAACCCTGCTTGCAGGAAGGTCACGTGGTTGTCGTGTGTTTCGCGACAAGACCGACTCTACATTCCACTTACACGATCACAGGCAACCAGCAAACAAAAATAAAAATAAATTTGTGGACCATAAACGAATGTAATTTTTCCTCTTTAAGCCAGTAGACTAAGTGCGGCAGCTTGCATACTTAATTTTACTTAATATAGATTTATATTCTCATTCAGGAAAATTTCGGTGTTTTTTTATTTGAAACACTTCAATTCTTTCTACTATAAATGAAGAGCCTGGTTAGCCAGAGCTTAATAATTTGTTCTTAATTAATTGGAGCTAACAAAATGTCATATGTACATACGTGGCTTATCTAGGATTCGCGTCATTTGAAAGCAGTGCCTTAAAAACCATGTCGTCTGAAATAAAATGGAATAAACTTGAAAAACGTGAGAGGTCAACTTGCTGCTTCTAGGGCATGCATTTGGTAAACAGTGTAGAAAACAAGTTTGAAAGAAAACATTTAGAATAAAATGATGACGTGCGTGGTTTTGTACATGAATAATTCAAATGAAAGTTTACCTGACATTAATATTTCAAAATAAAAATTTATAAAAGTATATGCGTTTGATTAAAACACATGTAGGTGAAAATGTAGATATTGTAAAATTTATTTTAACTGCACACCGAAAAGAAAAGCTAAACACTAATAATAAGAGTTTAAAATTTGTATTTTTTTATTTTTTTGCGATTTATATTGTTGCAAAACTGTAAAAAGTCATATTTCTCTCTTTATCGTCTGCTTTTCAAAATGTGTCCACTAGAAGTACTAACAGTTAGTCGCCTGAGCTGCGGAGTAGCTTGAGTGAGATTGAAGGCGCTGTTCTTGGACGATCTCCAAGGCACAGTCGGCTGACGAGACGGCAACCTACGGCGCTAACCACTGGCTGTAACTGACACTAGTGCAGCCGGGTGGGTTTGAATGCACAATGTTTGGCTGCAAGTCAGATATCTTAGGTAAATAACTCGTTATATCAGCACCTATGTCATTGAAATGAAAACCTGTCCGTACGTATATTTGTTTCAACGGGGACTCTTGACTGACGCAGTGCTACAAAAGTTGCTTACGGTGTAGAGAAGTGGTTCCATTAATGTGTCATGTTAAAATTTATGGAAAATTATTTTACTTGACTTTATGTTGGTTTTATGCACATGCGATAAAGAGTCGACATTTTAACAACGTGATCACACTCCTGGCAATGTCATATCACACTTTCTCGGCGCATGAACAAAGTGATCGGGTGCACTGCAGTGGCAATTTTACGTATGGCGCATGAATACAAATTGCGCAGAGTACCTTCTAAGCAGGCTTCTCACGAGCCCTCAATTAACGGTGAACAGTTCGTATACGACCGAAGAAGCTCGGTTCCAAGATAAAACCGCAAAGACGTTTGTTGTCAGTGGTGGTAGTGGAACCAGGGATGCTTCTAGGAAAACCCCCTGCCATTGCGAATATCCGCCAAGATTCCATCACACGAAGACCTAGCGAGGATCGAACAAGGAACACTTGGTTGGGAGGGGAAGGAGGGGACGGAGGTACTCATGACCCTTAATGGGATGATGGCGTCACAGTTTCCCACTTCAGTGGCTGAGATGTGGGAGTTGACGGACGGACATGTGTTTGCTCAGACACCGGCAGCTGAATCCAAGGTGACAGCCTACCTGATGTACGTCCCACCGGCGTCACACAGGCCGTCATTACATCGAGTACTGACGGATGCGGCGCCACGAGCTGATCTCGCGAGGTGCAGTTCAGCGACACGGACATCGCCCCTGGACGCTCCTCAGACGCGCACCAATATGCACACGTGTCCCGCATGAAACCCAGGATGTAGTGACGACACTGGTCCTCGCTTCACGTTGTCCAATCGCCTCTACAACCTCCTATATTCGTGGTTACTTCCAGCTTTTTGGAAACCAACATTTTCTGACTTCCTGCTGATGTGCTCATTTCGAGCTACATGCGATGTATCCTTTCGCCGCAAGTTATCAACACCTTTTATCAAACTTGGATAAAGAGTTCGAGGAGAAAACATCGAGTCGTATTTCTGCGCTGGACACACTTAAAAAATTAATATTTTGTAAACAACAGCGGAATAATTTGCCTGTAGTGCTACCTGAAAACATAAATAAGTGGATAAGAAACATTTATTACCAAATCTCTCTTTAACAATGTTTTACAAAACTGCTTTCCCCTACTAGTCACTGCAAGCAGACCTCTTTTATCTGTTTCTAATTCATATTTACTATAAAATAAAAATTATAATTAATATATATACATTGCAAAATATTATTTTTAAAACGTACTTTAATGTTAAGTAAAATATAGAATGCATCAAACGTGTTATTGATTTAGAAAACATGCTAAGTTGTCATACTTGGGTTATTCAGAGTTTGATACCAAATGTGCGAACGTATCGGGAACAGACCATAATGGGCAAATTTATAATGTGTCTCAAGGATGAATCCATAAATGTTTTGCGATGTTGGGGGAGGGGGTGGTGAGTGGGGCAAGCTTTTTGCATAAGTTATTATATTAACAGAAGTGCTGTAGCAATAGTGAGGGCTGTATTGATGTATGCTTACTCATATATACATAATATGCAATAGGTCAATAAACCCAAACACAGAAAATCACAGACCCAGAATAATCAGAACAAAAGAAAAACTTAAAGGGTCTAAAAAAAGAATAACATAACGAGTACAACAGACAGTAAGGTACTTGAAAATGAAAAATCCCCCCCTCCCCCAATTAAAGCCAAAGGATATAATAAGTCAATAATAAGAGTAAAATTTACAACGGAATGACATAATGGTTAACAATAACAAACACACAAAGAACAGACAAAGGTACGCACTGGTACAGTCACTAAACAAGAAATAAGTGAACACCACATAAAAACGGTATTTAATCTCAAATGCAGCAATACAAGATACAAACATAGCTCAATACAGTGAAAAAGTAACATGTTGAGTAGATGTTACAGAGTGCCGCACTTCAGGATATACGTCATCAAGGAGGATCCTGGCACGACGATGGATGACGAGGGGGTTGAAGCTCTACGATGGCTTTAAATAAAACGATGCTGGTCCAACGATGGAAAAACAAACAATAGACACATATTACGAAAAGTATGTTAACCACCTTGTTACCAATCATTAACCAACCATTTAAAATAAAATAAATTATACTTGCCATAAGTTATGGCATTTTCGAATTAAGTGACAACATTGCCTGGAGTGTGCAAAGTAATCTCTTAATATTTTCGCGGTAACAAATATTTGTTGGCATTTTCCGTTAAGCCAATGTAGTATCAACGCGCGTGGCCCATGCCAACATACGGGCAACCTTTCAACAAAGTGCCAACGTGGGTTGTCAATGGATTATAATAATATCGAGGACGTTTTTTATATGTCGATGGCAAACAAATCAGAGTCTTTGTTCGAGAAAATAATATTAAACGTAACTTGAATACATTTCAATGGCATTTGCTTGCAATTCTCAGAAGAAGAAAAACCAGTACGTACAATCTTTAGTCTAAAGTGGCAAAGTGAATCAAAAAATATTTCCGTAGAATATACACTGAAGAGGAGGAGAAAAAAAAAACCTGGTATAGGCGTGCGTATACAAATAACAGATGTATGGAACAAATCAGAGTAACGCGATGCGGTCGGCAACCAGATCGGTTACTGCTGCTACAAAGGCAGGTTATCAAGATTTAAGTGGGTTTGAACGTGGTGTTATAGTCGGCGCACAAGAGATGGGACATAGCATCTCCGAGGTAGCGATAACATTCGGATGTTCGCGTACGACCATTTCACGAGTGTACCGTGAATATCGGGAATCCGGTAAAACATCACATCTTCGACATCGCTGCGGCCGGAAAAATATCGTGAAAGAACCGTGACAGACGTGCAGCCCTTTCTCAAATTGGCGCAGATTGGATTTATGGACTGCCCTGCAGGATTCATAGTGTGAATTGCCTCCTGCATACCTTCAGACATTAGTCGAGTCCATGCCACGTCGTNGGGGGGGGACACGATATTAGGCAGGTGTACCAGTTGTTTTTGCTCTTCAGTGTATTACGAGGATTTAGCAACGTTAACAATATTTGCAAAATTTGCTTTAAATGTTCGAAGGCGTAAAAAAGGAGTACAAATTTGCGGCCACAGTTGTAAGAATGGTTAATGCAGTCTATTATCCTGCGGAGCTCATCAGCTGCCGCTACCCTTCCGGCATGTCACCACACAGGCTTCTCCTCAAGGTTGCGACTCTAGTCGTGTTACTGCGAAAATTGTACATGCTGAAACGCTTCAGTAGCACTGAGTTCCAAGTGAACGCTTGGCAAAATATGTAATTTGGACCACGGAGAAATAAGGGAAGAATAAGTTTTCATACTGCACATGACACTCATCTCGTCCGAGTACCTATTGGGGTTTAAGAGATTGCAATTTCCCCTCGATGTCTGCTTTGCTGTGACTAAAAATAAGGCTCAGGGACAGTCGCTAAAGGCGTCAGGGATAGAATTGAGGGACGACATGGGCAGCCCTAAGTGACATGCTCCAGGGTGATCTAACTCAGTTAGTAACTTGAAAGTCCTAGAACCGGAGAGCAACACAGTTACTGTGGCGTACAAAGAAGTCATTCCGTCATTCCGAAATGAGTAGCTGCTTGCTATAGTAAACAGTAAAATGCGTGATTTTTTTTTGTTACTGAAGTTTTGCAATTAGTCATAGACGGCTTGAGCTACTTTTCGGGGTTTGCATAAGTAGGTTCAAGTGCCGATCGTCTCCGGAATGAAAATGTGTGATTTTAGCGACAAAGAGAGCTCTGCGTATTATGGTTCAACATAACGCCTTTGTAACGAAAATTGATTTTTTTTTACGTAATGGTTTATGAAAAAGTGTTTCCTAACGACATTAATTTCTTCCAATTTCAGAAGTTGCTATGTGTTGAGTTTTAGGGAAAATAGCGTGTTCACACTTGCGAGTGTTATCCAAATTATAATATAATAAACCTTGATAGAAAAAAAAACAAATATGTCATACAGAATAAACGTAGGTGTAGGTAAGACCCTTGATAAGCAAACAATAGCTGTGGATAAGAAGTAAACAATCACATGCCGCAGAACATAAACATAGCAAGTGTCTCAGAAAAGAAGTATTCAAGGTTTTAAGCAAGGTGAAAAAAAAAAATGAAAATGCTTGGAATCAAGCAGTAAAATTTCAAGTGAAAGCAAAAATACAATATATAAAAACTAACGTTGGTACTAGTTTCATATATCCCATTCCGTTCAAAAACTCGTGTGTTTATTTGGTAGGTGAATTGGTTGAGCATCAGACTTCCAAGATAGTGCTTTGGTTTGGAATCGCGGCTGAGTAGCCGATGGATCTCACTTTTTACCGAATTGCTATGATAACTCAATAAAAAACTAGGACTGCAAAGAATTGCGAATAATCTGTTAAAGTAAAACCATTAAAAAATTACGTTAATTTTAGGTCAAATGAATTTAACATCATTTAGAAATAATTTGATATTTCGCATTAAATACACGACTTTGTTTCACACAAATATGTGCGGTTTGGTTAGTGCAAAAACATATAGAGAAATATTTTAATTTGTTCCATCAACAGCATATTTGTTTCGCCTTATACAAACTTACGATTTGTTTTGGCCCAAAAAAATTTTGTTTCTCTCTATTATTTCTTTTTTTTTCAGCGTAGCAGTGAACAATATAGATATATTAATTTATTCCCATAAATACTTTAAATAGTAAAGAATGTTTCGTATGTTGGAAGAAATCAATCACGTAGATAACGGGAGTTATCTATGTGATTACATGAATCAGGTAGATTCATAATACCATACGTAGTGTTATTAAAATTAAACTGTTCACGTATTCTACTTTTGATAATGCATTTTCATAAAAATACCTGAACACTTAGATTTGTGTCACAAACAGTCAAGTTAAGACAGCCAAAGAGTTATGCTGTTGACAAATGAATGGTCTGTACTGAAGACTAACATACTGCTGCAAGGACAAAATTTTTACAGTTCCTGGGTAGAGTACGAATTGCTGAATATCTGGCCCGCGAGCGAACGAGGCTGTAAAAGTCCAAGTGCGATAAAGCTACGAAACGCGCGCTACGTTTCGCAGTTTAATTGGACACGCGTCGACGTTACGCATGAAACGCGTATCTGCCCGACGTCCCAGTATTTATCGCGTTTGTTAATCTGGAAGTGCCGGGGAATAATGCCCGGGAATTACGTCAGGATGAAGGGTTGGGGGGAGGTGGGGCAGATCTGTGTGCCCTGAGCACCCTCCAACCTTCGTGCCTCATAGTCATGATGGTCAAGCGAGCCCCGGGGACTGATCGTAATAACTATTTCATTACCGCCGTGCAGTTTGAAGAGGTGAGGGCGAGCAGGGAATTTTTGGAGGTTGGGATGGAGGGGAGGGGCCAGAATCGACGAAGGTCTACCGGGAGTGGAGGAGGGAAGGGGCGGGAGGTACGTAGGGGAAGAGTAGCTGAAGGCTTCTCTCGTGGCCAGCCAGCTCCCCTGACAACCACTGAGTTATCCCCGGGGCTTTTACGGCATTTTAACGGCGTGGCCCCAGGAGCGCGCGTGGGGCCCGTAGTGTTATCTCCCTGCGATGGGCTAAGGGGAGGGGTGGAGTTACAACACCTACACGTGCGCGAACCACATCCGCTGATTGGCCAGGACTTCATCAAGGTTCCGGCCTCACCCCTAGCTTCCCAGAGGACCACACTGCCTATCCCTTCACTTCACGTCTGCAGTTGGCAGCGCCGACTTCAGCCTGGAAGAAATACATCGGGAGAATTTAACGGTTTTTCCGTGGCCTTCTTCCCCCGAGCAAGCATTTCTGTTGCGGACTGAAAATTTTGCGAGCTCAAGATTAACCAAGTGACCTTGACACTTGATAAGTTGAGTGTTACCGACGTAACAGTACATCGCCAGAATTATTTTGCCAGAAGTTTTCACAAGGTTCTCTGAAACATAATATTGCGTTAACAACACGCATTTTAATGTTTAAATTACTCAGCTAAACACAATAGACTGTACATTATACTATGTAACGAAAAAATTTGATTGGGACACTTTCAACTCGGCATTACACTCTCAGAGAGCCAGCCAATAGTGAACATTGTACGGTACAGTGTAGTGTCCTGCTTTGTGTGAAACAATAGGAGAGTTGTGAATGGGAATACAGAGACCAACATAACTGATGGTCATACAGTAGTGAATATAGGCGACCCACTTAAAGTTTGTGTTAAAGATCAGCACATGTGTACCACACACAACATGTTGAAATTGCACACTTATAAAATATTAGTTTGACTTACCTGAGTCAAAACAAGTTGGAAAGTCATGAAATTATGCCCTTGCTTTCACGTAGAGAATCTAAGCGACGACGTACACACATTTTAATGAGCTCAGAAATATTTCTTTATAACTTTGGTGTCTTCATGTGACAATCTGTGAGGAGACACCAACGATCCAGTTTCTTCACAATGTGTGTTACACGTTTAACTTTATCTGTATAACAACAGTACCTGGCGTGAGTCATGGAAAATAGTATTTGGCAGATCTGATAATTAGTGAACATGGTAAAATGGTTGATGATAATCAAGGAAAACCAATAAAATTTTTAAAATATGTCATATATAATATATACATATATTATATGTGCGTAAAACATATTGTTTACAGGAGACTGACATTTTTTACAAGTTAATATGTAAATATAAAAATAAGTTTACTAATAACATGAGGTTTTTAGATATTTAAAAATGCCATACACGTTGGTGGAAGACGTAAAATAAAAGTTATAGTGTAAAATAATTATACATAGTAAAACTGTTTATGTCTCACAACAAAACGTACTAAATATTTATCAAACGTGTACCTGCAATCATACTTAAAACGTATTTACATTATGTTGCAATACTGGCGTATTTAGGGTAAAGTGGAAAAAATAATTAAACAGATAAAAGTACACTCTGCTTAACGGGAACTATAACTATGTGCATTTCTACTCCTTCACAGTCGCTACCACAAAAAAAATCTTGGCAACGATAACGCTTTCAGTAGTGAACCCTGGTCACCATCTACCACACCAAGTTAACACTAAACTAAACTGGCTAGCACGTGAAACAACCGTAAAGTGATTTCAGAGTAAAGTGCGAAGACAGTTGGGCGGCATAAAACCGTGTTGCCACTGTAAATGTCAAACCCACGTGTCTACTACCACGGTTAACACACTGCATAAACACCCGCTTTTGAACTTCAGTACATGTCTTATGCTGGTGCTTTAACCCAACAAGGATGTTATCAACGTGCGCACAGTAATATTATTGTTTCAACAGAACAACTGGTTGGAAAATTAAATGAAAACAAACCTTGCATTATTGTTTAATGATATAATTTTATCGATACTGTTGGTAACATTGACAAACTGTGAGCTCATGTCGGGAACACGCAAAGAAAACGGAAAAGTCTAACTCATCTCTAGTCTACGGAAAGAAGACAAAGAACACAGACGCATCGCTTTTATGAGGATGTGAAGAAGTACTATAGATGACGACAGCAATATACACATTTCTTTCCGGAAATAGAGTGTGTTCAGTTCCGTTATTTGGGTGTTGAGAATGTTGTGTATCTATTGTAGATAAATACAAACTAAATTTAGAAATAAAGAAGTTATAATTTTATTAAAAGCAAATATTTTTGTGTTATACGAATGGCAATATGTATTTTCTTCACGACACACTGCCCGCCTGCAGTTGAAGTTAAAAAACTGCCTATTTAAAAATGTAGTACCATTACAAAATCTTAAATTAAAGTACTTTTCCAGTAACAACCTGCATTGGCCCAACGTTGACACTTTGTTAGAAAGGTTGTCCACATGTTGGGATGGAGAATACTCATTAATACAACGTTAGCGCAATGTTGGCACTTTGTTGGATAGGTTGTCTACAGGTTGGGCTGGAGAACACTCATTAATAGACCATTAGAGCAACGTTGACGCTTTGTTGGGAAGGTTGTCTACATCTGGGCAGGAGAACACTCATTAATACAACGTTGGCCCAACGTTGACTCTTTTGTTGGAAAGGTTGTGTATATGTTGGGCTGGAGAACACTCATTAATACAACGTTGCCCAACGTTGACACTTTGTTGGAAGGGTTGTCTACATGTTGGGCTGGAGAACACTCATTAATACAACGTTGGCCCAACGTTGATACTTTGTTTAGAAAGGTTGTCTACATGTTGGGCTGGAGAACACTCATTAATACAACGTTGGTCTAACGTTGACACTTTGTTTAGATAGGTTTGTCTACATGTTGGGCTGGAGAACACTCATTAATACAACGTTAGACCAACGGAAAATGCCAAAAAATTTTGCCAACGTGGAAATGTTAAGGAATTACTTAAAATCAGTAACACAATAATGTCCCTAAATAATAAAATTCCATAATCTATTACAAGTGTATTTTTTTATACGTTTGGTTGATGACTGGTAACAAGTTGGTAAACATACTTTTGGTAATATGTGTGTTTTTTTCGGTTGGACAAACATTGGGGAACCAAAATTAGTGTGGAACAATTTTTTTAATGAAAGCAATACAACGTTCCTGTATTTCATATAATATGGAGGTTATTCATGACCTGGGATATTTATATTTAAATCATGTTCAGTTGGTCATATGTTGTGTCAATTTTGGGAGCACAATGGTCGGTAATTGGTTCTAAATGTTAAGTTGTGCTAACATTTTGTACCAGCGTCATGCCAATTATGGTAAATACCTCATTTATTATTAAATAACAGCATCATATTGAATAATTGTTTTAAAGCAAAGTTTTAACGCACTAGGTATGCCTTATTTAAATTTTACTTTTTTGGTTATGTGTTGGTTACTTGTTTGGAAAACATACTGTCTACATAAATTCGCTAACAGAAAATAATCGTTTTAAATTGAAAAGACATTAATTTTCACACCATATGAAAACTTATGCAATTTTTCTTTCAACTATGTTTTGTTCTCCAAATGTTAAGACAATGTTGTGAATATAACAGTTTGTGATGCATACCTTTTGTTATGTCGGGGTAATATTGCATTGCAGACATTATGCCAAAACAAAATATTATTAATATATTTTAATTCAAAACTTAAATAATTAATTTTATTTAATTAACGCTTAATGGTTTTTTTTAGCACAGAAAGTCTTTAAAAATAATCTGTCTGTTGTTGATTGTGTAATGGTTATCAGTTGGAAAATATACCGTTTTAGTTGGTAGGTTTTAAATAAAGTTTCAAATAAGTAAAATCTTAATTAAATACATTAGAAAATATAACTCAGAAAATTAAACTGCAATGCTGGTATCTGATTATTTGTTCACCAATTGCAAGAAGTCACAGTAGTGGATAACAAAACAAACTCGTAATCAAAAGAATGACAGTTAGAAACCAATATCCATCAAGGAGATTTTCAGATTGTAATACGAAGTTAAAAGTGATGAATACTAATATAGGTAACACAAAATGTTAAATTTTTAGTTAGTGGGTATAATTGATTTAAAACACTGTTAACCAACGTTGGCGGAATGTTGTTTATTGGTAGGCATTATATATCTTGCGGACAAAATACTAACATTCAAACGTCTAAGTAAATCTTTGGTTTGTAAATAACTTTGTGAATGCGTTTCAGAAAGAAAAAACATACTATTCTTGAAAGTGTGCACATAACCATAACTTTATGTTGGACCAATGTTGTATTTCAGTTGGCAACCAACATAAGATTGTCATGTTTTGCCAACGTTGGCCCACCGGCCCAGCGTTAGAGCCAAACGTTGGACCAATGTTGACCCAATTGGGGTTAGCTACTGAGGTTATTACTGAATTCTCATTAAACTTGCCTCCGCTATTCTCGTTATACCAAAATACAATCCTGAGAGAAAGGAAAATGTCAGGATTGTTGCGGTGGTCTAACAATAAGAGAAATATCTTTTGGTGATAAACTATGAACTCAAACTCATACAAACCACACCAAGGGCACAATATCACATGCACAAAAATCTAGTAGTAGCTAACTACTAACAATATATGAATTTACAGCTCTATTTCAAAACATTACCTTATTTTGTACATACTACATTTTTCAAATTAAAAATAAAATTTTCTTAGCGTATTTTTGGCATTGCCTTAACGATTAACAGGCTGACAATATTGATATTTCTTCGGTTTTTTCTTAAAATACATTTTACTCCTTTATATATAAGATATTTGCCAATGTTGTAGTTATATATGTATTCATATACATATATGATTCGAAGGTGTGGCACACCTAACTGTACGAATAACTGAATGCATTTGCTGCGCATTAAAGATACGATGCGAGCAGAGAAGAAGAGCACAGAGATAGACCGATAGCTACAGTTTAGTTGGCGTTATTGAACGCGACATATGTGAAGGGGAGCCAAGATGTTTGAAGTTCACCTCCGAGCTGAAGTAGAAATATTCTATCTCTGACAAATCCTCCTTAAGAAGAAGGGACCCTTTCCTCCTTGGACGTTTTTATACAAATCTTCGTAACCAAACTTTATGACCGGACATTGAAAATAAAAGCTTTACAAGGCATAGAGGACTGCTTACCATAATTTTTGAAGTTCTTAATATTTCAGATTTATTAATATTTTCAAATGAAGAGGCAGACATTATCAAATAAGGAGAGAACCATTGATGTGAAATGAATCACATGAGAAAAATAAGTCAGAACTTGAATATCTGTTAAGATGTTGCCTGCGCCTTGACAAGTTTGGTTTTAAATATTGAAGATTTAAGTTAAATTATGGGGAAATGCAATAAATCCAAGATGTTGGTTATTCCTTCCCCTTAAGGAGCAGCTGGACCTAAAAACTGGACGTAGTGTTAATGGAGCAATGACAGCATATTGGGGAGCATAACGACGAAACTCGCTCGTCGTCTCGTCGTATTTATGACCTCACCACTGCTCACACGAGAATCGCAGCTTCAACAGTTCCCGAGGCCGCGGAAGTGTAGTGGTTAGAATACTCACCTCCTACCTGGGCGAACAGGGTTTCATTTCCAGCGGGGTAGCTCCCTAATTTTCGCATGTGGGAATCGTGCCGGACGATGGCGCTGGTCTGCGGGTTTCCTCGGGGATCTCCCGTTCCTCCCCGCCGCCTCATTCTGGCGCTGCTCTATACTCACCTCGATTCACCTTCATCGGCTCTCAAGACCTCGATATTCAGTGCCGCTTAAATCTCTTTTCTCAATCACTTTCAAGCGTTCCCAGCTCGTTCAATCACCGCATGGGTACAAGGGGCTAAACAGAGCGTAAGTTAAGCACCTTCACTGTTAAATGAACGATTCGTATACAACCTGACCGACTCGACTGGACGTCTTCACTCAATAACACGCATTATCAGTTACGACCACATCAGCTACCTGGGACAGAATATGATAAGTAAGAGGCTGGTACAGAAGCGTGGTATGGAGGTCGAATGTGACACAGTGCCACGGTATGGCCTGTACGGGGGTTGATATGAGAATACTGCGTGGAAATGGGTACGAATTTCACTGTTTTCCGAGGAAGGCGAATATTTATAATACTGCTAGATTCCTTAAGCAATTGGCTCGTGTGACAGAAAACAGTACCTTCAGGATACTCCAAGGGCTACGCTTCTTGGAGGAGTGGTGGAGGGGACAATCCCAGCTTCACCGGGGAAAAAATATCCTGTAAAGCGATCAGTATTTTTACCCAAACTTATAAATAGCCTTTACGAGCAATACACTGAACAGGCCTGTAGATTTTCACTATCCAACTGCCATCTGTGAAACGTATAGTGATGAACCTGTTATGTAATGGCGTAATAGTTAGGAACGTAGTTTACAGCACGTCTCCATGCTACTTGCTGTTGTGAAAAGTTCTTTGAGTGACACTTGCGTACAAACATGACTCATAAATATTAATAAGTTTTTGATTAAATAGTTTTTGCTTTACGATGCTCTGCTTTCCATTTTGTGACTTAGTTAGGCAGCATCAGTACACAAACATGAAACAATTTAAATCACCAACTATCAAGATAGTCATGCCATTTGAGGGAAGAGGTAGCATGGGAAATCAGCAGCAGTAAAAAAAAAGTTTATATGCCATTTTATTTCTCTGCGTAAAATACATTGGATACTTCCCGAACTACCCACTCAATTAAAATACTTTTAAATTGTGGGATTGCCGTCCAAAGAGCAGTTGCCAAAATACGTCAGGTCTCTCGTATTGGTACTTAAGCAACTCCGGCAATTACCTCGCATTCATCGCCCTCTTGCGAGTCACAAGTCCACTCGAGCCACGTTGAGCATCAGCCCAGTTTCCGAGGTCGGTGGGCCGAACTGAGACATAGCTACGATCTCGTGGAGGACTACAATTAGCGGAACAGTCGTACCTGGAGAGGGCTGGAAACTGGAGAACAAAGCTCCAGCCTCCCACGTGGTTGCCTCTCCGGGGTGACTGGTCCCCTTGTCTTTACCCTCTTCCATCCCCATCGCCCTTTAAAGTTGTTGTGGAGGGTCCTCGCTTCCTGTGCACGGCAAGGCTTCGCGCTCATGTGGAGTGGCTGGACCTAGATGATTCGTGCCCAAGCTGTCACACGAATCAGTTTATAAGCACTCGAGCGGAAAACATTGTGGTTCGGAGTCAACTATCACTATACAGCAATGTCTAAGAGTACACTAGCACTATACAGCATTGTAGGTGAGAGTACACTAGCACTACACAACATTAAGGTTCAGAGTCCACTAGCAACATACAGCATTGTAGGTCAGAGTCCACTAATACTATAAAGCATTGCGGCTCATAATACACTATTACTATTGAACCTTTTGGCTCAAAGTGCACTAGCACTATTGGGCCTTGCGTCTCAGAGTACACTAGCTCTATTGAACATTGTGGCTCAAAGTACACTAGCACTATTGAACCTTGTGGCTCAAAGTACATTAGCACTATTAAATATTGTGGCTCAGAATACACTAGCATTATTGAGCCTTGTGGCTCAGAGTACAGTAGCACTTTTAAGACTTGTGTCTCAGAGTACACTAGCACTATTGAACCTTGTGGCTCAAAGTACACTAGCACTATTGAGTATTGTGGTTCAGAATACACTAGCACTATTGAGCCTTGTGTCTCAGAGTACACTAGCTCTATTGAACCTTGTGGCTCATAGTATACTAGCACTATTGAACCTTGTGGCTCAGAATACACTAGCACTATTGAGCCTTGTGTCTCAGAGTACACTAGCTCTATTGAACCTTGTGGCTCATAGTATACTAGCACTATTGAACCTTGTGGCTCAGAATACACTAGCACTATTGAGCCTTGTGTCTCAGAGTACACTAGCTCTATTGAACCTTGTGGCTCATAGTATACTAGCACTATTGAACCTTGTGGCTCAGAATACACTAGCACTATTGAGCCTTGTGTCTCAGAGTACACTAGCTCTATTGAACCTTGTGGCTCAGAATACACTAGCACTATTGAACCTTGTGTCTCAGAGTACACTAGCTCTATTGAACTTTGTGTCTAAGAGTACACTAGCACTATTGAACCTTGTGTCTCAGAGTACACTAGCTCTGTTGAACCTTGTGACTCAGAGTACACTAGCACTATTAGGCCTTGTAGCTCAGTATACACTAGTACTATTGAACCTTGTGGCTCAGAATGCACTGGCACTATTAAGCCTTGTAGCTCAGAGTACACTAGCGCTTTTGAACCTCGTGGCAGACAGTACACTAGCACTATTGAGTCTTGTGTCTCAGAGTACACTAGCACTATTGAACATTGTGGCTCAAATTACACTAGCACTATTGCACCTTGTGGCCCAAAGAATATTAGCACTATTGTGTATTGTGGCTCAGAATACACTAGCACAATTGAGCCTTGTGTATAAGTTTACACTAGCACTATATCCTCAACTACAGCTATAATCTTCGTGGGAAGATTTGTTTTGTAAACTGAGATATAAAACACACACACTTGATGTTTGCCAAGTTAAATAAGTAATTTTCGAAGTGTCAGAAATTACGTGTGATGAAGCAAACGATTCGTCAATACTGATAGCCTGATTTTATAACTGCTAGTAAAGAACTTTTGAAGGCTAATAACACAGCTCGCCATTAAGTTACATATCTGGCTGAGAAGCTACGGCAACCTTTCAAACTTTGCATGTTTTCTCGAGAACAGTTCACCAGAGAATGTTACAGCGAGGCAACGTTTCCTGTTCCTTCAATGCACACATGATTATTACATAATAACAGTAATCGAAAACCACCCACGGATACAACACTTTTGTTGGTTGATAACATACTGGGGGGGGGGGCTCTATGTTATCTATGGATGGCCGATGTTACTAAGCAACAAATGTTCACAGTACGCAGATCTAGTTTATTTGTGGTTTTTCCACACTCTATGAAGCATACCTTTAAAAAATTACCCAATTTATGACGTGTTTGATTGTTTTCTAAATATGCAATGTATCACAAGTGTTTTATACTTGTGTTAACATAGAAGTATCTTATTTTTGGTTACATTTAACATTTACTTATATTTTATTTACAAATTATATAATTTTATTTGAACAAGGAGTGTTGGTAATGCCTAGTAAGAAATAGTTCTTATGCACAATATCATTAGACCGAGTGCGCACGCATGTGGTGCATCGTCCTTTGGTGTAATTTTCTAGTCTCATTTAAGCGGTGTTTCCATGGGGCGGACGAATATCTTGAAATAAAACTCCAGCAGAACTTCCCAAAAGTTGGAAGTAACAGGGAATAGACTATAAAAAAACTGGCTAACTTACACTAATTATGAATAATAGTGTTAAATTTCAAGTTGTTTCTTACATTTTACCGAAAACTAATTTTAATTCACAATTTTCAAGTGCGTCGCTCGCCCTTAATAATTACATTTTATCATAAGCCGTGTAATGTTTTCTACCTCATTTTCTGTAACGAATATATCTCACAGTATTACTACTTGCAGTTGAGGATAACTCTGTAATAAAAGCGTACCCACATTATGTATACATAACCATGCAGATGCAAAACCTTCCTTCCTTCCTTCCTTCCTCCCATCCTTCCTTCCTTCCTTCCTTCCTTCCTTCCTTCCTTCCTTCTCAACACGTGGCAAGTATATGTACTTAATTCCTCACCAGTTAATTTTGACATCTATTTTATATAAAAATTTTAATTTCCGACTGCGTTGCAAGAATTAAAAAGTGTTCTATTAACATATAAATTGCACTATTATGTGAGTTCAAGGAACTCACCTGGAGATATATTCGCGTTTGAGACTGAGAAGTGCGGGAGCGATAAGGATGACGCGATCACGTGTATCAATTGTGTCACCTGCGCTACGTATTACCTAGGATAGTGATTTATGGAAAATTATCCTCTGAACAATATACAGCAGCAATCACACTATTAGTGTAGTGAGTCAATGCTACGTGGAATTTAAGATTTTGCGAGACGGCAAGTAGACCAACGGTAAATACTCACCCTTCTATATTTTAGTGATCGTAGATTTCCCGGGATTCCTAGGAGTCCAGTCTGTAGAAGGTAGGGGAGTGGCTGCGTGAATGCACCACAATGTGAATGGTTTTAGCCTTCAGTTTACGGTTAGAATACATTATATTTTGCCATTATGTAAGAGGTAGTTGTGATTGCTCCTGTTTATTTGTATTCTGTTCATGAATTTCTGTTTTTAGTCATATTAGTTTTGCCTGACTACATGACGGATGGTTTTATTTTATTTGCCAAAAGTTACTTATGTGCAACACATAAAAGCATATAAAGTAAATCGGACATGAAAGAGTTACTATTTTGTGATTCCAAGTGTTGGCGAGACCAAAATTTTCGTCTTTAGCGACAACTTAAAAAATAATTGTCTGTAAGTTACGGTGTTAAACCTGAACTGTCTGTTACGAAGTTCAGTAATTAGCTGCATAAATTATGTAAAAGGTTAGACGTTTCTCCTCTGCACGGAGTGGAAGTGGTGTCGCGTTCTTGTTACTGGCGAAGAGGCTGGTTTGTCGATGTCGCACGGACGTCAACGAATGTCTCTGAGACAAGAGAGTGTTTCCCCCCACTCCTCTACCGAGACTTCGCCCCCCCCCCCC